>CAKNYM010043342.1:28591-43193 GCA_932195095.1 Andricus curvator
TTATTTTTTACGATTAAAACAAAAACTACGCATCCTATCAAAAATTTCCAAAGATTTTCAATTATTTGAAGTTCCTACGAAAGGCTTTACAAATTTATCAAGATTTTAGGAAATTTGAAGAAAAAAAATTAATTGATTTTAGTAATTTGAAGGGTTTTTAAAAATTTTTGAAGATCATAGCGTATTCATAAAAGTTTCGAGGAATTTCCAAAGATTTCAAATAACTAGAAATATTTCAAGGTGTTAGAAAGAATTCCAAGGAATTCCCATTTGATTTTATTTCAGAGAATTTAAAATATTTTAGTGTTTTTAAAAAAAGATTCCAAGGCAATTCAAGAGATTTAAACGGTTTGATCCAGGTTTTTATTCAAATACTTTGGGGTTGGAAACGGGGATCCAGGAACTTATTCATATACTTTGGATTTGGAAACGGGGAAAATATGGAAAATATAGAAGCGAACAAAAATTGAAAAATCGAAATCGGAACTCTGTTGAAAAGTTGAGCATGAAAACCATAATATTTTCAAATTGAGGCAGGCCATGTCACGTTTTCAATGTCACAATATGACCTGCTTTTCTATGATATGATATGATATGACTAACTTTTCTATTTTCACGTTTTACATTTTTAGAACTTTTTTTAAGCCATACCACGCTGAAAAACCCAGTTCTCGTCAGATCACTGAAGTTAAGCAGCGTTGGACGCGGTTAGTAATTGGATGGGTGACCATTCAAGAATACTGACATGAGTGCTGTTGGCACATCGTGGGTGTGGTGAGCCCACACTTGTACTTATTTATAACTACAAGAAAAACCTAGAAACACTACCCGAATCGGGTAGTGTCACGCCTACCCTGAAAGGGAAATGGTTTAATGGTATGTATATGGTCCCAAGAAAATTTATTCATTTGCATCAAGCAATCAGTTTCTTTTCGCAACTGAATTAGGAAATATTGCAACTAATCGAATTATTAGTTTTGTACTAATTTTTGATGGCTCACTTTTCGCTAAACGAATCTGTGAAATTTCACTGGAAATTATTTAAATTTTTACCAATTTTGATTTAGAGAGAGATAAAAGTATCTTTTTGATAAGGGAAAAACTATGCAATTAAAATAACCTTCTTCAGGCACTCAATTGCATACGTATTCAAGCTGATGATTATACACGGCAAATAATGTTGACAAAGTTTGCTAAATAATTGCAATTTTCTATAGAATGTTTTTCCATTTTGAACACCTTTTTTTAATCACTATATATAGTCCTAAAGAGATTTATACATTTTCACTAAGAAATTAGTTGTTTTTCATTATAGCATTAGGAAATATGTTGCATAATCGAATTGGTAATTTTGTACTAATCTTTAGTGAACCACTTTTCGCTAATCAAATCTGTAAGAATTTACTAATAATTAGTCAAGTTTTAACAATTTTGGTATAAAGAGGCAACAAAGTATTTTTAATTAATTTGGATTGCATTGGTTCACTGTCATTGGGAGGAATCGGGAATATACTGTTCACACTCCACTACAGCCCACAAATTCTTGACCGATTTCGATGTATTTTTTTACAAATTCTCAGGATTAGATCTTGCAGAACGACTTCAGGTCAGATTTTTAAATTTTATTCTGTGAAATTCATTATTCAAACAATCAAACAGTACATCAAAATTAAACAATTTAGGAATATTATGTGTTTCCTCCGGAGAAAAGACTTGAAGAGAAATCGCTATCCATCAGAATTATTCCAGATGCAAATTATATAAAGAATTATTTTCATAAGGTGCTCAAACGCAAGAAAAAACTTCATCTTAATTAAAAATGCCTAAATATTTCGTGAAAGTAGTATTTAGAGTAGAAAATAACAATTTGTTAACAATTAACATTATTATAAATATTCTAATAAACGAATTGTTTTTTTTTCTCGAAGTGATGTCTTTCTCATCAAGCAAATGTCAAGTTTATTCCGAATTATAATAAATAGCTGCAGAAAAATGTAAGCATGAAATATTTGTATTGATAATAACAATATTATGAACAAATAAAAAAATGCAGCGATTTCACCAGGAAAAAATTATTTTTTCTGCTAAATCATGCTGAAGCTATCTCAAATAGTTGAAAATTTTGGGCAAACCGCAACTTTTTACCATTAAGCTACGAGAACATTATGAACATTAGGAATGAATTGTTTAAGCAATTATTTTTGTTAAATTGAAATAACTTTTGCTTTACTCTAATTGAAAAGTTGACAAAAAGTGGAAAATGTTTGAAAAAAGTGCGACTTTTTATCTCTAATCTGAGAGAAAATTGCTGAGAACAATAATAAATTGTTTAAGCAATTTATCTTGAAATATAGTTATCAGTATGAACTAGTATTTTATGTATGAGGAACAATTTCCTTTCAAAAGAAGTGTAAAAAAATCATAATTAGCGCAAAAAAAAACTTTATCTTTTGGATAAGGAAAAAACTACGAAATTAATCCATTGATCCATATTGATCTCATATTGATCCATTATAATAATTTTAAGATTGTAAAAAATTATTATTTTTCTATACGTTGTTGGAACATGCAGAAGGCAATGTTTTGAAAATGAAAACAGACTAGGTCACGATAACAATGTCTCGGCATGGCCTTCTTCTTGTTTCAACAGAATTAGGAATGCTACACCACCGCTTTATTTGATCGTTTTTATTTTTTACGTTTTCCATATTTACATCTGTTTCAAAATTATAATAATTTAATTTTTACCAAGCAATTAGTTTTCCAATATAGAATAAGAAAATATCTCGATGAATAAAATCAGTAATGTTCTGCCAATCTTTAATGGCTCACTTTCCGCTAATAGGATATGAAAAATTTAACTAGCAATTTATTAAATGATATCCATTCTGTTTTAGAGAGCAAAAAAAACTTTTGAACTAAAGTACATTTCTTTAGGCACGCAAGTTGATACTTATTTCCATTGGGGAAAACCTCAAATTTCATAAAAAATTTGGGTTATCTAGTTCTGTCTTACTGCCTTGCTTTTGATTTTACTTGGCCTAGTCTTCTGCGCCGTCGATGTTTTTGATAAGATTTCAAAATACTTGATTCTCTCCCCATTTATTCGTTTTGTCAACAGTTTTCAAAGAAATACGGAATTGCTTTCATATTTTTCACATAAAAAAATAATGCACGTGTATTTAATTCATATTTCTGCTGCTCCATCTTGTTTTTTGTTCCAGTTTCGCGTTCCTTCTATTGGCTATAGACCCCTCCATAAGGTAAATATGCTGTACTTTGGCGTACGTGTTTCATAGAGTCATGTTTCCTCGATTTTGTTGTTCACTGTTAAAATTTGTTTTTGATCGGCTATACATCCGGCTAATGACTGGATTTTCTTACGGATGGGGGAAAAAGAGTTGGTATATAAGCAGCGACTGAAGCAGGAGAGTTTGAGTCTACTTTTGACAAAAAATTAAAATGAATCATTCATTTATCGTCGTTTTCGCTATGGTGTGTGTAGTTCTTTTTGGAACTATTGTCGATGCATGTGCCACTAAGTCCTGTGGAAGTATGTTCCCAGATCCAAAAGGAAATTTACAATGGAAGCTGGAGACATGTTGCGATTCTAAACTAACATGCAAAATAGGTGAGTCAAAAATTGTTACTAATTACGCAAGGGAAGTTTTGGCAGTGCTTTTAGATTTTGAATTCAATTATGTTTTCTTGTGGCCGTATTCTTGTGGCTTTGGTGTTTTTACTCTACTTAAATGAATGATCGGAGTGCACTACCGTTTGAAATTGTCGATGATTACACTTTCAAAAAGAAGAGCAAGGAACCTTTTTAAAAAACTGTTGTAAAGCTTATTGAATTCCGCGTAGAGTTCCTCGAATAGAGATATTTTCGAACTTTTGAAGATAATATACAACGTGAAAAGTTTTAAAAAAATACAGGAATTTCTCAAGTTTTGTACCTTGACTTCAACTTGTCTTATCTGCTCAAATGAAAGATAAGACTTCAGAGAATGTGTAATATGCATTTCAGATTTCTTCTATAACTTTGCTAGGCACAAAATTCGAGAAATTCTTGCATTTTTTTTAACTTCTCACGTGGTATATCATCTGAAGAAAGTCAAAAGTATCTGTTTTTGGAGGTCATTCGACGCGAAATTTAATAAGCTTTTAAACGTGTTTCTAAAAAAGTTCCTAACTCCTTCTTAAAACGAGTAATCACGTTTCAAAGTCAGTAGCTATTTTCAATTAATTTTGCTGGTCATACCGACAATTTCGGACGGTGATTGCGTAATTCTCAAAATTACACTACGGGCCGGATTTGAAGAGACTCTTTGGAAAAATGCAGATTCTTTCACTAGAACAGAGAAAATTTTGATAAATTAAAATGAGAATATCAGCATTGAAGTATAGTTAAAAATAATAGTTCAGTATACTGGTATTGAATAATGAGACATTTTTTTACTTCCAGATCCTCATATGTATCGAATAAACTATAAGTGCCTGTAGAAACCACCTGGCCATTGATTGGCGCGATGTGGGCAGATAGAAGATACCTAAATTCTTGTTCATTCTTCTTCTTCTTTATTATTAGCTTCTTCTTCAAATTCTTCAAATTTAAGTTATAATGTGTTTAAGTATTCGAAGAGAGCGTAGTTTTCCGATGTTCATTTTGTGAATAATAAATCATTTTTAAAAACTTGAAACAATTGTATTCATTTCACAACAGCTCGCATTAGGGTGATTCAAAAATCACAGTTTCAAAAATTCCATGTGCACTGGGAAATTCCTGATCCCTTAAAAAAAGGAAATCCCCGAAAAAAATGTAATCTAAACGGATGAAATGTTATAATATCTCATAAAAGTACTGAAAGTTAATTTGTTTTAATTGTAATGTCTACCATTATATTTTTGGTTCACAATTAATATCTTTTGACTGAAGATTCTACTATTCCTTTGAAAATGTAATTATTTTGTTGACAATTGAACTATTTTGTTAAAAAGTAAACTTTTTTTGTCGAAAAATCAACTGTTGGTTGAAAGTTCAATAAATTTGATGAAAATTGATTTCATTTTTTTTTTAAATGTAAATATATATATATATATTCCATTTTTGGGTGAAAATCGATCACTTTTATTCAAAAATTCAATTATTACATTTTTCGTTGAGAATTCGCCTATTTTATTGATATGAATGAATCTGTATTTTCAATGAATGTTATTTTTTACGATAAAAACAAAAACTACGCATCCTATCAAAAAGTTCCAAAGATTTTCAATTATTTGAAGTTGCTACGAAAGGCCTTGAAAATTTTTCAAGATTTTAGGAAATTTGAAAAAATTACAAAGAATTTTCAATTGATTTCAGTAATTTGAAAGGGTTTAAAATTTTTTTAAAGATTATATCATATTTATAAAAGTTTCAAGGAATTTCCAAAAGCTTCAGAAAATTTGAAGAAATTTCCAAAGATTTCAAATAACTAGCAATATTTCAAGGTATTTCAAAGAATTCCAAGGAATTCCAATTTGATTTGATTTTTGGTTGAAAATTAAGCTTTTTTTTAAGTCTTTATTTTGGTTGGGAACTCATCTCTTTTGGTAAAAAAATGTCTGAAGAAGGTTCAGCTTTTTTTGAAAATTTGTCTTTTATGGTTGAAAATTCAACTAATTGGTTGAAAGTTGATCTACTTTGTTAAAAATTCAGTTGTTTGGTTGAAGATTTAACTATTCTCTCTAAACCTTGCCCCCCCCCCCCCCCCCCCCCCCCCCCGGAAAATTCAAATATTTTACTAGAACATTCAACTCTTTGGTAGAAAATTAACTTTTTTGTTATAAATTTACCTTTTTTGTTGACATTTCGTCTTTTTTACTTGAAAATGGTAGAAAATTCCACTATTTGGTTAAAAATTTGAATATTTTGGTAGAAAGTCCAAATTTTTTCGAAAATAAACTTTTTTTTTGGAAATTTAACTTTTTTGTTTCAAATTCTGTTGGGGGGGGGGGGGTTAAAAATTCAATTATTTTACTGTAAAATTAATCTTTTTTGTTGACAATCAACTCTTGTTAGAAATTTGATGTTTTTGTTGAAAATTCGTCTTTTTGGTTTCAAAATGGTAGAAAATTCAACTATTTGGTTAAAAATTAACTTTTTGTTCAAAATTAATATTTTGGTTTTTTTGTTCAAATTTATTATTCTCGGTATTATATATTATATTATATTGCAGTATACAAACAATAGTTTGTACATTATATGAATATAATTTTTCTAAGATTCTTGAGAAAACGCAAAAATATTTTTGCAAATTTCAGATGTGTGAAATGAAAATTTAAACAAAAATTTAATCTTTAACCAAATAGTTGAATTTTTTAACAAAAGAGGTGAATTATAAACGAAAAATCTAATAGTCGATATTTCAATTCAAAGAGTTTTTTATTTTAAATAAAACACAATCAAATTCATCCAAAAAGACGAATTGTAAACAAAATAGTTCAATCCTGAACTAGAAAAGATTAGTTTTCAGCCAGTTATGAATTTTTTGTTATATGAATTTTTTCCAACAAAAAAATGACTTTTCATCAAAGTAGTGCAACTTCCAACCACGTAGATGCATTTTCAACCAAAAAATTTGAATTCTCAACGAAAAATATGTTAGTTGATATTCAAATTGAAAAAGATTTTAATGTTAAATAAAAAAGAGTCAAATTCATCCAAAAATACTAATTTAAAACAAAATAGTTGTATCCTCAACCAAAACATATTTTAATTTGAAACCAAAAATTTGCAATCTTAATAAAAAAAAGATCAAATTTCTACCAAAAGAGACAAATTTTTAAACCAAAACGACGAATATTCAACAAAATTGTTGGATTTGTAACCAAAAAAGATTTTTCAGTTCAGAATGAAGAGAATTTTAGGTCTAATAATTTGAAGAAAAACATAATTTTCAATAAAAAATAAAAATTTTGAATGCCTATAGGGAAGAATAAAGAATTAATAGATGTTTGGAAATCTTTGAAAGTATTAACAAAATTTTAATCTCTTCAAAATCTCAAAAATTCTTAAATATCTTTTAAAATAACTTAAATTATTTTTCAAACTTCTAATAAATTTTTAAGTTGACCTTGAAAATATCCGCAAATGTAATTTTCAATCTTAACCTTTCGGCAGTCGCGCTGTTGTAAAAAGTACAACAGCACCGATTTTTTGGTACAAGTCGCAACTCGAATGCACGAGAGACGTGAGACCGCCATGTATGCCTTCCCCACTCTTCCCTCACCACTTCACTCCTTAAAAATACCAACTTCGATTTTTGGTCTCCCACCCTTAACGTTCAAAAGCAACCCCCTTGACACGACGCATATATGACTTTGTCAAAAAACGATCTTTTTAGAATTTCACAGTGTGAATAGAGTCTCTGAATTTTGGGCTCCTTGAAAATTCAAATTCGAATTCATAAAAAGGCGTTTGATTTTTTAGATGTAGGGGTGGTTTTTGCGAACAAAAAATCAAGCATTTGTGAGCCCAAGAAAAGCCCAACACTACTTTCTATTTTGTTGTTTCCATGTTTGAATTTTTACTTAGGGGTTGTTTTTTTTACATAGGGTAGTTTTGGATAATTTTGTTTGGTGCATTCGAGAGCCCAATATAAGCCAAAAAATTATGATGCACTTTATTTTTTTCAGATTTTATTTTTGACAAGAGGGTGGTTTTTTTTACATAGGGGGTGGTTTTTCGAATTTTTTTGTGTGCATTTGAGAGCCCAAAATAAACCCAAAATTGTGGTCTACTTTGTTTCTTCCTAGTTTGAGTTTTTATATAGGGGGTAGTTTTATTTCCTGTAGGGGTAGTTTTAGGAAATTGGTTGTTATTGCATTCAAGAGCCAAAAAAAACCTAAAATTCTGCCGTCTTTGATTTTTAATTGTTTCAAATTTGTATGTAGTGGAGGTGCTGGCTTGAGTCAAGCCAGCACCTCCACACCAAATTTGAATTTTCAAAAAAAGAAGTGGAGCCCAAGATTCGGCAATACAGCCCAAATAAAGCACAAAATTCTGACACAACAAAATTTGGGAATTTCGACTGTGGAGGTGCTAGCTTGATAGACCTCAATAACACGACAAAACATGGGTCCTTTTCTAAAAAGGACATGCATTTCAGACAACTTCATATTGCGTTCCTCATTACGCGTTACCTGTTAGCTAACTTCATGCGTAGTGCGTAAACCTTATTGGTTAATCATTTGGCGCGGATTTCGAATTTGAGATTGAGTCAATATAGGCACTACCACAAACGCACTACGCAAACTCCGCCTTAGCGCAGTCTGGCAGGTCTGATCTGAATCGATTAATTCAATCATTGAATCTCGAAAGCGATTAATTGTAGTGGCATGATCCAACCCATTCATGATCTAGCCGAAAAACGTTCCATTTTCGTCCAACTCGCGGAACTCGCGCATACTAGCTCCACGGCCATCTTGGTTAACAGTCAACACAAACGCACTGTAAAAAAATCAACGACATTTTACATCGTCAGGCGTAGGAAATAAAAGGACCCTGCACGAACGTGGTAACTTTCCGCGACGAGATGTAAAATCCCACTCTGTTGGGAATTTTAAAAAGTCGACCGTAACATTTCCATCCAGTGGTGAAATTTCGAAGCTGCTAATGGGTTTTTACCTAGCGAGAGTAACAATAACCTAAAAATTTCATGGGAAAACTTTGAAATGAATCCTTTGCAAATCTGACTTTCGTCTTTAATTGCTTTCTCTACATTTTTGCAGTACTTATAAAGTACACAGATTATTTCAGATACAAATATAAATTAATATATGTACAAAAAAATTTAGGTTATGTTTCTACAAGGACGCCGAGACGCTTCAAACTTTTTCCACCCGAGTTTATTCAAATTCACTTAATATATATCTCTATCTCTGTAGAAACAGAAACAAGGACAATTTTTTGACACGCTTTGACACGTATAGCGAATAACTGATTAAGTTTGAAGCTACATTGGATCATTGGATTGATTCATGGTTATCTACAATAATACATTTTATTATCACAACACTTGTTAGCATCAAATGTAAAATCACATAATTCAAAACGTAAAATTACCAATACATTGTAATATTCAGTTCGGTACCGTGGAATCCTGCTACTTTAGTCCGTAGATTACAACGACAGTTGGCGGAAAATTACCACGCTAGTGCAGGGTCCTTTTATTTCCTACGACCGACGGTGTAATTTTCAGTAACTAATGTGAAATAACATGCGCTGCCGCGGCGTATTTTATGCATGAGTGCAATTTTACCGCGACAGAATATGTAAAATTTCGAGGACATTTTTTACAGCTATAGCTGTACATTTATTCAATATGGCGGTGTAGCCGGTATCGCCGTTCCCTCTAGGGTATCGCTGGTATCGTTGCTGATTAGCTGCATTTTTTTTACTTGCGCGTGGATCAGTGATGCTAATAGAGTATTTCCACTTGTGACGTCATTTCAAAATGTCCGAACACGCCAGGGAAAACATTGCATTGTATACATAGCGTCGCGTGTATTATCTTAGTTAAAGAATTGTGTTTATTGGCAAATGAAAAATGTGTAGTGAATACTTTTTGAGTTTATCTGGTAAAGTGAAGGTCCGTTATTGTAATAAATTAAGTGCAATTGACAATTTAGATCCCTACGCTCTGAAAAGTGAGGAATTTTCCACACGTATTAGTGATCGATGTACCCGTAGTGAGTGAGTTCGATCTTGTATCATATTTTACGATAACTCATAGTTATTACACGTGCAAACAATTGAAAGCTTATAAAAGCTTCGAGGCTTTTAAGTTTTACGAAGCCGGATTTGTTGAAAAAGTGGAGTGCAAGAAGGTAGATGACAACTTTATAGATAGTGCGTGGTGAGATTAGTATTGGCACGTTCATTTATCATTAACTGCATAGATTCATTTATATTGGAGTACATTTTGTTTTGCAATGGAAAAATTGATTTAACCCACTTATATATTGCCATACATGAGTTGAACAAAAGTTGCAACGAAATGTAACGGGAAGGCTGTTGGACTCGAGCTCTAACCTCAAAATCTTATAACCTCACTTTAATGAATAAATACTAGAATTAAATCATTTTTAAACACTGAGCAGTACTCCTTCTTTAAATTATAGTATGTGTGCACAGGGAGAAACTGTTTAATTTAATAAGTTTTGCGTAAAATGAAATTTTCAAATGGTAACGTCAACTAATGTAAACATTCGAAAGTTTTGTATTACGCAACAATGATCAAAGTAAACACTTTTTCCTTCGGTGTTGACACTTTTACTTAAAACCAGAGTACCGATAAGTATTTAAAAAATATTTAATGCTAGTATTCATTGAGTAAAATGAGGCAATTGAATTTGGAGGTTAGAACTTGATTACTTCAGCCTTGTGTAAAATGTATCTAATTTATCGTACCTGATATAAAATGGTTTGAGTAAATTGTTGCATTTCTTATCATCGACTCACTTAAAGGACCACGTTTAATCGCACTTATCCATTTTTCACGTCATTTTTTCGATAACTCTATTTTTTCCTGCAAAGTGTATGCTCCACCCGGTCGGAAATGCTTTTTGTTTGTTTCTTTTTATAATAGATGGAATTTGATGAAATGATATTCCATGGTTCCTTGCTTTGTTCTTCGTACAACCCACAATAACACACGAAAGTACCATTTTCATAAAATAAAAGAATTAATTGATCCTCGAAAAGTATATTGCATGGGATTCAATGCATAAAGCACGAGGGTTCTCCCTGGCGTGTTCGGCCATTTTGAAATTTTATGGCTTAATGGAAATACTCTATAGACCGCGACTTTTTCAACTGCGCAAGCGTTGCGTTGGAAGGGGAAAGCCACGTTATTGGCCGTAATACGCGCGCTTATTTTAAATGCTTCAAATGTACACAAATATGGTGACGGACTAAAAATAAGGAATAATGGTACTTCTATTTTTAAGTCGAGAAATTATATTAATTTTTGTTAATATGGTTCATATATATTATTATTACTGCAATAACTATAAGTTATTGCATTAATTTATATATAATAGTATATACATATATTATATGCAATTTTTGGGTCCAAAAATATATATCCTGCTGATCTTTTTTTATTTTTCACTTTAGGGAAGAATATTAGATTTTATTCTTTATCTTTTATATTATTTGCCTTCTAGATTTTTAAAATATTTTTTTGGGGGGGTAAGGGTCTGATTGAAAAACATATTTTTGACGCTCTTTGACCCAGAGTTGACTATAGCGGAACTGATAGCTTCTAATCAACTAATACCGTGATATATCCTGTTATCGCAGAAAATCACGGATCTAGAGGACAAAACCATTTACGATTTTTAGACAACTTTGATATTTTAATAGGATATTAAGTACATGACATTTTCTATAGTAATAATAATAAAATACTGTATTATCATGGATCTTATAGTTATTGCAGTAACATATATGAACCATATTAACATATATGAACCATACTAACATAAATTATTATAATTTCTCGACTTGGAAATAAAAATGAATGTGTGGCTTTTCCCTTCCAACGCAACGCGTGCGCAGTTGACTGGTGTGAATTGGATCATGTGTAGTGTAATCAAGTGTGGTTACATTCAGTGTAGTGTGGTTACACTGTGTTACACCTTCAATAAGGCGATTCTAATGCAACAATTATTCTAATCCAATATTCATGATGACATCGAGTACATACGAGTTTACTTCAGATGAGGAGATAGCAGCATTCAAAAAAGTACATGCATTTCGGCTAACTTCATGCGTAGTTCCTAAACCCTATTGGTAAATTCAGTTAGCCATTTACATCTAATGTAAGTCATAATAGAATAATCAGCCAATCAGCTGTCGAGAATCGAAAGCAAGATTCGATAAGTCGATAATGTAAAAAAGATTCGATAACTCGATAATTCAAGTAGGCGCAAATTTCAAGAGAGTCTACATTTCTGGCTTAATTATTATAATGAATTAATACAGTAGTTTGAAAATTTGATTACAAGGGATCGACGCGTTTTTCTTTTGTTTATATCGTTGTATCCTTTTTAACTTCACAGAAATTATATTCTCATCTTTATTTAAACAAAAGAAAAACGCGTAACGTAGTTTATGAATGATCCCTAAGTGTGTTTAAGTCGAATTAGTTATAATTTATTGTTAGTTTCTCTAAACATAGGAGAAAGGGAAGAAAGTGTTTTCAAAATTCAAAACAAAATCCAAATTTTGAGGTATCTCGAAAACGTTTAGAGATACACGAAAACTGACAACATTTTCAGGGTTCTCTAAAGGGGGATGGTCCTCAACCATACCTCGACCCAAACCAGTAAACAAATTTTCAAAATTCGAAAAAAATCCAAAATCTTAAATGATCTCTAAAAGGGCCACAGATACGTGAAAACTGACAAAATTTTAAAGATTCTACAGAGGGGGTTTGTTTTTGACAAATTCAAACTAATCTAATAATAAGATTTTTTGAATACAAACAAAAAAAAAATAAAAAATTTGAATCATCTCGAAAACGGTCAGAGATACGTGAAAACTAAGTAAATCTTAAGGTTTTTGTGGAGGATGTTTATTTTTTACCAATTTGAACTAACCCAATTAAAAGATTTTTTTAATTAAAAAAAAAGTTGAGTTATCTAGATAGAACGCGGTGAGAGATACGCGTAAACTCATAACATTTTCAGGAGTTTCTAAAGGGGTATGGTCCTCGGCAACCCCGATCTGAACCAGTAAACAAAATTTCAGAATGAAAAAAAATCAACATTTTGAATCTCGAAAATGGTCATGAAACGTGAAAACTAAGTAAATTTTAAGGTTTTTATAGAGGGGGTTTGTTTTTGACAAATTTCAACTAACTCAATTAAACGATTTAAAAAATTTTTTTAAATGCAAGTTTTGAGTTATCTTGAAAACGGTGAGAGATACGCGAAAACTGAAAACATTTTCAGGCACTGAGTTAGTTCGACTTTTCGACAAACTCGAACTAACCCAATAGAAAGATTTAAAAATTTAGGAACATATTCAAAAATTTTATTTATCTCGAAAACGGTAAGAGATACGCGAAAACTGACCAAATTTTCAGGATATTCCTGACCGGAATTGTCCTCGGGCGCCCAGAATCAGCCCAGTAGAGTGATTTCCAAAATAAAAATGTTGAGTTATCTAAAAACGATAAGATACATTAAAACTGAAAAACGTTCGGGATTTTGTAAAGGCTGATGGTCCTCGGCCACCATGAATAAACCCAGTAAAAGTCTTCAAAATTATTTTAAAAAAATGTTGAATGATCTCGCAATCAGTGAGATACGTGAAACTGACAAAATTTTCAGGTTATTATACAAGGGCTGGTCTTCGGCCACCACAAATTAGCCCAATAAAAAGATTTTCAAAAGGAAAAAATCCAAATTTTGAATTATGTCGAAAACAATGAGACATATGCGAAAACTTGAAAAATTAATAATAAATAACAAATAGTATTAATATTTACAAAATCTGATACATTTTCAGATTTTCGGACAACGTTAAAAAATACGTGAAAACTGTCAAAATTTCAGAAATTTTTTAGAAGGGGATAGATTCATTCGGACTGAAAATTATTGAATGGCGAGTTCGGATTGATTTGGATTGAGTCGGATTGAAGTTGTTGTACTTGTACGTGCAAGAATTGAGAAGGATTGAAAAGACATTTTGGATGAGCCACGGATTCATTGGATTGGGCGCACGGACTTGCGAGCATTAAAAATATTAAAACTTGCTTGGGATATGAGATGTGTCTTGGATTCATTCGGATTGGGCATCGGACTGAGAAGGAGTGAAAATTTGTTTCCGATTGGTGCGTTATTCATTCGGATTGGTTTTGGATTCACATTTATCCACTCGGGCTGGTGTCAGATTCAGTCGGATTCATTCTGGTTGAATTCAAGAAGTCCCACGTATTCAAAAGGATTGGAGGCACGGATTGAAAAATTGATTCGGTATGGTTTTGAGTTGAAGTTGGTGCTGATACATCAGTGGAGAAGGATTGATAAGTGAGCCTCGAATCCATTCATGTATTGAGATTGGGTTTTAATTTGGGATTGAAAGATGGATTGAGAAGGGTTGAAGGGGATTGAACAGTTGCTTCGAATTGTTTCGGATTAAATCGAATTGGTTCGAACTGCAACATAAATTAAAAAGATAATTACAAAATATTTCAAATCACGAAACCACGCGCGCTCCAGCGCGCGATCATCGGTCTCGTGTTGTAAGAAGTACAACGCGCGACTACTCGTGTGAGCAGGACGCGCGCGACTACCGAAAGGTTAAAACTTGTTTTTAAAAACCTCTTATTCTCTGCCGAAGTCGAGAGTTTGATAGCTTTTTGAATTACTGCTTCAGTTTTTGAGAAAAACTGCTTTGTTGATTTTCCTTTCTATCTCCATAACCTAAAAAAATGCAATATTAATTAATATTGCATTAATTTATGGCATTGATGTGAGTCTGATACTGGCGCAACATTTAAATCCAGGAACTTATTGAAATAATTTGGAGTTGGAAACGGGGATCCAG
>CAKNYM010043342.1:50767-64378 GCA_932195095.1 Andricus curvator
TATATTATTTTTATCGGCAGGTATTATGTTTCTAATTTTTCCAATTGTCATAATAATATATTTTTGTCATACCTTGTAGTTTCCTATAAATAATCCCTGATGAGGGAGTTTAAATTGACTCCGAAACATGTTGGTTCCTTTGTAGTATAAAAAAGACGGATAAAAGAAAAAGTGAGAGGTTGGTTTTTTTGGTTGACTTTTACTCCTTTTCTCCCTCTTTTTTCAATTGGTTATTTTTGTCTCTAATGAGCCGAAAAGTGAGGTGGTCTAGAAGTCTATTTTTTAATTTTGAATCTTTTTCATGCTCATTTTGCATAAAATTATTCATGATAAAATGGATTTCTGTTCTATCTTAATTTTAAAAATATTGAAATGAATTTTTGAATGAAAATTTAACTATTTGATTTTCAATTGAAAATTTTTATTTTTTGGATTATCATTAAACTACTATTTATTATTATTATTATTCTATTTTAGTTGAAAATTAAATTATTTGTTGAAAAGTTGAAAAGTATTTCATTTTCAATTGCAAATTTATATTTTTTGGATGAACATTAAACTACTAGATTGGAAATTTATATTTTTTAGTTGAAAATTAAACTCTTTGTTGAAAATTGAACATTTTCTTTTGGTCTTAGGAAGTTGTAAATCTTCCAGAAATGGAAGTGGGATAGAAACACTTTCATAAAGAAAATAATAAGTTTCGTGACCCATAGAGATTTAAAGCCCAATGTAGGAAAATTTTAATTTTTGTCTTAACCTGAAATTCATAATTTTCTAAAACATTCCTTGTTTTAGAAATTTCTCTTTTAGTGTATGTTGATGTCTATAAGTAAAATCTATTTTTTTAAACACCACGCACATTGAATTTTACGCTATACGCAGAATCACCCATTTGTATTTATGTCTTTAATCTCTTTATGCACACACTAAAGAAAATTTATTATTTTATACTTCATATGGGCACTAAAAACTAACACAGAAAGAGACCTAATCTCGATGTAGTCAATGTACAAGTTTTAGATTCGTCCAAACAACGAATTTTGCGGTAAAACTGTGTTGAAAGGCTAATGACATTGATTGGTTAAAAATCATCTTTTTAATTTCAAATATTTGTAGAAACTGAAGATTCAATATTTTAAGTTGTAATTTGATTGGTACTTTGGTGCTGAAAAAAGTGGTGAATAGTTTTATTTAACGGCTTTTTCTTTGACAAAGAAGTATTTTATGATTTTAATGTATTCAAAAATTTTTAGGAAGAGGAATCTGATCAAAAGAAGATTTAAAAAAAGGTAAGAGGCTAGGCAATTAAATAAAAAAAGAAGAATATGGGAGACAAGTTTGACAAATTTGATTTTTAAGCAGATTTCAAGGAAAACCCCAATTTTCGTCGAAAATTTGGGTTATCTAGATCTGTCTTACTGCCCTTCTTTTAATTGTACTTGGCCTAGTTTCTGCATCGTCGATGTTTTTGATAAAATTTCAAAATGCTTGGTTCTGTCCCCATTTATTCGTTTTGTCAATAGTTTTCAAAGTAATACGCAAATTCCTTTCATATGTTGTACATGAAAAAGTAATGCACGTGTATTTAATGTACATTTCTCCTGCATCATCTTGTTTTTTATTCCAGTTTCGATTTCGTTCTATTGGCTAGATCCACGAAGTAAATATGCTGTACTTTGGCGTACGTGTTTCATAGAGTCATGTTTCCACGATTTTGTTTTTCACTGATAAAATTTGTTTTTGATGGGCTTTACATCCGGCTAATGACTGGCTTTTCTTGCGGATAGGGGAAAAAGAGTTGGTATATAAGCAGCGACTGAAGCAGGAAAGTTTGAGTCTACTTTTGACAAAAAATTAAAATGAATCACTCATTCATCGTCTTCTTCGCATTGGTGTGCGTATCTCTTCTCAATGGAGCTGTTGCGGATGATCCTGCAGGATGTGTCTGGCAGGGCTGTGCACATAAACAATCAAATGAAAAATATACATTCGACCCATGTTGCGGTGGTAAAACATGCAAGTCATGTAAGTCAAAAATTGTTACTAATTACGCAAGGGAAGTTTTGGCCGTGTTTTTTAGATTTCAAATTCAATTATGTTTTCTTGTGGCCGTACTCTTGCGGCTTTGGTGTTTTTACTCTACTTAAATTATTGATCAGAGTACACTACCGTCCGAAATTGTCGATGACTACAATTTCAAAAAAAAAGAGCGAGGAACTTTTTCAGAAAAACTGTTGTGAAGCTTATTGAATTCCGCATAGAGTTCCTCGAATAGAGATATTTTCGGCCTTTTGAAGATAATATACAACGTGAAAAGTTTAAAAAAAATAGAAGAATTTGTCAAATTTTGTACCTTGACTTCAACTTGTGTTATCTGCTCAAATGAAAGATAAGACTTCAGGGAATGTGTAATATGCATTTCAGATTTCTTCAACGATTTTTCTAGGTCATGCGACAAGTTGAAGTCGAGGCACAAAATTCGAGAAATTCTTGCATTTTTTTAAACTTCTCACGTCGTACACTGTTAGAAAAATCTGTACTAAATTTAGTATACATGTAATAGAAGCAAGAATGCACAACATGAAATTAAATTTAGTATACCGGCGTACATTAAATTTAGTATATTTATACTGAATTAAGTACACGCGTATACTAAATTTCATATATGCGTATACTAAATTCAGTATGAATATACTAAATTTACTGTACGCTGGTATACTAAATCTAATTTCATGTTGTGCATTCTTACTTCCATTACATGTATACTAAATCTAGTACAGATTTTTCTAACAAAGTATATTATCTTCAAAAAGTCAAAAATATCTGTTCTAGAGGTCATTCGACGCGAAATTTAATACGCTTTTAAACGTGTTTCTAAAAAAGTTCCTAGCTCCTTCTTTGAACGAGTAATCACGTTTCAAAGTCAGTAGCGATTTTTAATTAATTTTGCTGGTCATACCGACAATTTCCGACGGTGATTCTGCAATTCTCAAAATTTCACTACGGATCGTATTTGAACAGACTTTTTCAAAAAATACAGATTATTTCACTAAAACAGAGAAAATTTTTATTAATTTAAATGAGAATATCAGCATTGAAGTATAGTTTCAAAATATTAGTTCAAAATACTGGTATTTAATAATGAAACAGTTTCTTTCTTTCAGATACTTTCTTCCCTGGTGTTACAAACTATCTTTGCCAGTTCTAGAAACCACCTGGCCATTGATTGGCACAATGCAGGCAGCTCCCTAAATTCTTGTTCATTCTTCTTCTTCATCTTCAGCTTTTTCTTCAAATTCTTCAAATTGAAGTTATAATGTGTATAGTATTTTTATAATTTTTAATATTATTTCATTTTTATTATTATTTTAATAATCATTCTAAGATTATTTATAATTAATTTTCAATAAGAGTATTTGAAGAGAGTGTAGTTTTCCGATGTTCATTCTGCCAATAATAAATAATTTCTAAAAACTTAAAGCAATTGTATTCATTTATACTTCCTCATCAAAGTCGCAAACTCTCATAATATGTTCATTGCTTCCGTACTGAAAGTTAATTCTTTTTAATTGTAAAGTCTACCATTATATTTTTGGTTCACAATTAATATCTTTTGACTGAAGATTTCACTATTTCTTTGAAAATTCAATTTATACATATTTATTTATATATATATACATATATATATATATATATATATATATATATATATATATATATGTATATATATATATATATATATATATATATATATAATATTTTTGGCTGAAAATCGATCGCTTTTATTCAAACATTCAATTATTACATTTTTCGTTGAGAATTCGCCTCTTTTATTAATAATTTTCAGTTCTAAATTTGATTAATTAGTTTGAAATGAACTTTTTTGTAAAAAATTATTGATTCGGCTTGAAAATTCAATAAAATTTTGTTGACATTTTTTTTCTCAACAGTTCTGGATTTATAATATAAACCACTTTTATTGAAACATCAACTATTACTTGTTGTGAATTCATATTTTTAGTTGAACATAACTGTTGTTGCTTAATTAATTTTTTCAACTTAAAATTTCACTATTCTATTTTTGTTTAAATATTTACCTTCTTTAATTGAAAATGCGATTATTTGTTCGAAAATGTATCTTTTTTAGTTAAAAATTTAGCTATTTGGTTGAAAATACATCTTTGTGGGATGAAAATTCAACTATTTTTGAAAAATTTGTTTTCTTTTTAAATAAAAATTCATCTGTTCTGAGAGAAATTCCATCTTTCTTGGATTAAAATGCATTTGTTTGGTTGAAAGTAAAACTATTTTGTTAAAAAGTCATAATTTTGGTTGAAAATTCGACTGTTTTGTTGAAGATTTAACAATTTCGTAGAAAATTTACTTTTTGTTTAAAATTCATATTTTGGTGTTAAAAAATGAACTGAAAGCTTTCCTGGATGAAAGTTCAACTTAAAAAAAAATGGTCCTTTTTTATTAAAAATTCATCTGTTTTAGTACAAATTTCATCTTTATTGGATACAAATTCAACTATTTTAAAAAAATTTGTTTTCTTTTTAAATAAAAATTATCTGTTTTAAGAGAAGTTTCATATTTTTTGGATAAAAATGCAACTATTGTGTAGAGAATTCAACAATTTTGTTAAAAATTCGTCTTTTTGCATTGAAAATTCAATTTTCAACAGAAAATTCAACTTTTTTTTTTAATTTATCTTTTTGCTTTATAAATTCATCCGCTTTGGTAGAAATTTCTTTTTTTGTATGAAAATGCAACTTTTTGGTTAAAAATTATTCTTCTTTGCTTGAGTATTCAACCATTTTATTCGAAAGATTCGTTTGAATTACTTTGTTAAAAAATCATTTTTTTTTAAGATTTATATTTTTAGTTGAAAATTCATCTCTTTGGTTGAAATTTCAACTTTTTTGTTGAAAATTAATCTTTTCAAATTGAAAATTCGACTACTTGGGTAAAAGTGAAACTACATTGTTAGAAATTTATTTTTTTGATTGAAGGCTTATGTCTTTGGTTAAAAATTTAACTGTTCAGTGGAAAAGTCTTTTTTTGGTTTAAAATTAATTTTTTAACTGAAAATGTAACTTTTCCATTTTTCTAAGATCGATCTTTTTTAGTTGAAAACTCTTCTTTTTTGGTGAAAAAAAAAAATTTCTTGGTTTGAAATTTCATTTTTGTTGGGTGAAAATGCATCAGTTTCGTGGAAAAATAATTTTTTGCTGATGTCATATTTTTTGTTTGTAAATTCAATTTTTGTAGAGAAAATTCGTCTTTCGGCTGGAAGGTTCAACAATTTAGGTGAAACTTTCTTTCTTTAGTGAAATATCTTTATTTGTTGGAAATTCGTCTTTTTGGTTTTGAAAAACTGTTTTTTTTTTTTGTATAAATTTCATGTTTTTTCATTAAAATATAAACATGGCACTTTTTGTTGAAAATTTATAAGATTAGGTTGAAAATTCAACTAGTATGTTGAAAATATTATTATTTGGATGAAAATTCAAGTATTTTGTTAAAAAGACATCTTTTATGGTAGAAAAGACATTTTTTTGTTTAAAATAAATCAATAAATCTTGAAAATTTTTAGGCACTCTTTAGGCATCTTTAGGCACTTAATTGCATACGTATTGAAACTGATCATGCAAGGCAAATAATTTTTCACAAATTTTGCGAAGCAATTGCAATTTTCTATGGAAAATAAGGAAAACATACAACCGAAAACATTCTTTTCTAATTGAAAACGGAACTTCATTGAAAAGTAGCGCATGAGGGTCCTGAATATGCGTAATCAATTAATACATTGATCCATATTGATCCATTATAATAATTTTAAAATTGTGGAAAATTCTTATTTTTCTCAACATTGTTTGAACATTCAGAAGGTAATGTTCTGAAAATGAAAACAGACTAGGCCACGATAACAATATTATGGCCTTCTTCTTGTTTCAACAGAATTAGGAATGCTACACCATCGCTTTATTTGATCGTTTTTATTTTTCACGTTTTCCATGTTTACAACTGTTTTAAAATTATTATAATGATTTAATTTTCACCAAGAAATCAGTTTTTCTAGTAATTAATTAAATTTTACCAATTCTGTTTCAGAGAGCAAAAAAACATTGGAACTGAAATGTATTTCTTTGAGCACGCACGTTGATACTTATTTTCATCGTTGATAAAAAAAAATAGATTTTCTTGAAAACTTTGCTGTTAATTTCTGAAACAAACTGAATCTTTTTACTCACGTAATATTTTCTTTCATAGGACCAGCCATTATTTATTCACGACCTTATAAACAATACAAGCGGTATTCTAAAAATATTTAACACGCTCCCTATTGTGCTAAAACTTATGATATATATGGGTCATTCCAAAGATTTTTTTAAATTCATGTGTATAAGTAAAATCTATTTTTTTAAACAACACGGACATTGAATTTTGCACTATACGGAGAATCACCCGTTTGTATTTATGTCTTTAATCTCTTTATGTACACACTAAAGAAAATTTATTATTTTAGACTTCATATGAGCACTAAAAACTGACACAAAAAGTGACCTAATCTCGATATAGTCAATGTACAAGTTTTAGATTCGTCTAAACAAGGAATTTTGAGGTAAAACTGTGTTGAAAAGCTAATGACATTGATTGGTTAAAAATCATCTTTTTAATTTCAAATATTTGTAGAAACTGAAGATTCAATATTTTAAGTTGTAATTTGATTGGTACTTTGTTGCGGACAAAAGTGGTGAATAGTTTTATTCAACGGCTTTTTCATTGAAAAAAAGAAATATTTTATGATTTTAATGTATTCAACAACTTTTAGGAAGAGGAATATGATCAAAAGAAGATTTGAAAAAAGGTAAGAGGTTAGGCAATTAAATAAAAAAAAGAAGAATGTGGAAGACAAGCAGAGAGTCCGTTATCTGGTTTTTAATTAGCACTCTTTTTCTTACTATATTAAGAATAAGATTTGGAATAAATCCTTTAGTATTTGATTTTCAAACAGATTTTAAGGAAAAACCCAATTTTCATCAAAAATTTGGGTCATCTAGTTCTGTATGACTGCCCTGCTTTTGAGTGTACTTTGCCTAGTTTCTGCGTCGTCGATGTTTTTGATAAAATTTCAAAATTCTTGGTTCTGTCCCCATTTATTCGTTTTGTCAACAGTCTTCAAAGAAATACGGAATTGCTTTGATATTTTGTACATGGAAAAATAATGCACGTGTATTTAATGTATATTTCACCTGCCTCATCTTGTTTTTTGTTCCAGTTTCGTGTTCGTTCTATTGGCTAGATCCACGAGGTAAATATGTTGTACTTTGGCGTACGTGTTTCATAGATTCATGTTTCCTCAATTTTGTTTTTCACCGATAAAATTTGTTTTTGATCCGGCTAATGACTGGCTTTTCTTACATAGGGGAAAAAGAGTTGGTATATAAGCAGCGACTGAAGCAGCAGAGTTTGAGTCTATTTTTGACAAAAAATTAAAATGAAGCACTCATTTATCGTCTTGTTGGCTATGGTGTGTGTAGCGCTTTTCATTGAAGCTGTTTCAGGATGTGTTGATTATTCCTGTAGACATAAAAACAATAAACAAGAATGGGTTTATGACACATGTTGCGATAATACTCAATCATGCAAATTAGGTTTTCGCCGTGTTTTTTAGATTTTAAATTCAATTATGTTTCCTTGTGGCTTTGGTGTTTTTACTCTACTTAAATTAATGATCGCAGTGCACAACCGTTTGAAATTGTCGATGATTACACTTTTAAAAAAAGAGCGAGGAACTTTTTTAAAAAACTGTTGTAAAGCTTATTGACTTCCACGTAGGGCTCCTTCAATAGAGATATTTTCAACCTTTTGAAGATGATATACAACGTGAGAAGTTAAAAAAAAATACAAGAATTTCTCAAATTTTGTACCATGACTTCAACTTGTGCTATCTGCTCAAATAAAAGATAAGACTTCAGAGAATGTGTAATATGCATTTCAGATTTCTTCTAAAACTTTTCTAGGCACAAAATTCGAGAAATTCTTGCTTTTTTTAACTTCTCGCGTGGTATATTATCTTCAAAAAGTCAAAACGATCCGTTCTAGAGGTCATTCGACGCGAAATTTAATAATCTTTCAAACGTGTTTCTAAAAAAGTTCCTAGCTCCTTTTTTGAACGAGGAATCACGTTTCAAAGTCAGTAGCGAATTTTAATTAATTTTGCTGGTCGTAACGACAATTTCCGACGGTGATTGTGTAATTCTCAAAATTTCACTACGGGCCGAATTTGAAGAGACTCTTTGGAAAAATGCAAATAATTTCACTAGAACAGAGAAAATTTTGATGAATTGAAATTAGAATATCAGCATTGAAGTATAGTTTTGAAATAATAGTTCAAAATACTGGTATTGAATAATGAAACATTTTTTTACTTTCAGCTGATGACCCTACTCATAGTACCAATCAATACTATACGTGCCAGTAGAAACCACCTGGCCATTGATTGGCGGGATGCAGGCATATAGAAGATACTTAAATTCTTGTTCATTCTTCTTCTTCATCTTCTGCTTCTTCTTCTTCAAATTCTTCAAATTTAAGTTATAATGTGTTTAGTATCTCAAGATAGTGTAGTTTTCCGATGTTCATTTTCTAAATAATAAATCATTTTTAAAAACTTAAAGCAATTGTATTCATTTCACAACAGCTGGCATAGGGTGATTCAGAAATCACAGTTTCAAAAACTCCATTTGCACTTGGAAATTCTTGACCCTTTAAAAAAAAAGGAAAACCCTGAAAAAAAATGTTATCCAATCGGATGAAATGTTATACTTCCTCATCAAAGTCGCAAAGGTTAAACTCTTATATGTTCATTGCTTCCGTACTCAAAGTTAATTCTTTTCAATTGTAAAATCTACCATTATATTTTTCGTTCACAATCAATATCCTTTGACTGAAGATTCTACTATTTCTTTGAAAATTTAATTATTTTGTTGAAAATTGAACTATTTTGTTAACAAGTAAACTCTTCTTTGTCGAAAAATCAACAACTGGTTGGAAGCTGAATTAATTTGACTTCATTTTTTTTCAATGTAACAAAAATTAATCTTTTCTGTTTAAAAATAACTTTTCTTAACCGGAAATTTATATACATATATTCGATTTTTGACTGAAAATCGATCACTTTCATGCAAAAATTCAATTATTACATTTTTCGTTGAAAATTCGCCTCTTTTATTATTAATTTTTAGTTGTAAATTTGATTATTAAGTTTAGAACAAACTTTTTTGTTGAAAAATATTGATTCGGCTTGAAAATTCAGTATAATCTGGTTGACATTTTGTTACATTCGTAAGCTGGATTTCACAGATAATTTGAAATAAAGACACGAGCACGTTATAGTAAAAATGGTGTATTCGCCATATCGGTATAGAAGAAAAAGAGTAGAAAAGAATACAGTTTTGTAGCATTATAGAGGGAGTTAGTGATCAGTACAAAAATATGAATTTGAATTGTGGATACGTAACATATTCCCGGGCGTTGAAAAGTAAAATTTCAAACTAAGTAAACTCTAGTGTTGGATATCATTGAATAGTTTGATACAATTTTGAACTATAATTTTAGCAAAAGAGAATAAATATGCTTTACAATAAATTTAAATCCGAGTGCGCAATAATGATTAGTCACAATTAGGTAGAGGACACAATTTAGTGAATGCTCGAAGGACGATGCCCTTGGTCGTTCTGACAGAAGCTATGCGAGAGATGCCATCCTTTCCAGGATGAAAGTCGACGATTCTGCCTAAATTCCAGGTTGATGGTGGCGTCTTATCTTCCTTTAGAAGGACCAAAGTGTCTTTCTTAATCATGGGATAAGGCTCCTTCCATTTTGTACGCCTTTGAAGCTCAGAAATATACTCTTTATTCCAGCCGCTCCACAAATTTTGTTGAATTTGCTGAATCCTTTGCCAATTGGATAGTCTTCCTTCCTTCAAATGCATTAAGTCTGGATCGGCCACGCTAGTAAAAGTTCGACCAATTACAAAGTGACCCGGAGTTAGAGGAAAAAGGTCGTTCATATCAGTTGATAAAGGAGTTAAGGGTCGGGAATACAGTGTTGCCTCTATTTGAGTTAATAAAGTGGGGAATTCTTCATAAGTTAAAAATGCGTCACCTGCTACACGTTTCAAGTGGTGCTTAACAGACTTCACTCCGGCTTCCCAGATACCTCCGAAATGTGGCGCGTCTTGAAACAAAACGCCGCAGACCAGCTATGAATGCCTCCGCAGAAGCGTCTGAAACGAGCTTTAAGTGCAAATCTTTAGTTGTAAAGCAGACAAACAAACTCACATAAGCTTGAGTTATTTTACACCATCGAACCTTTCGATCTTTGATAGAAAATGACCGGCGTAATCGACTCCAGTATTATAAAATGGAGGCGATGGAGTTACGCGAGCTGAGGGAAGATTTCCCATTATTGGATACATCGACCTTGGTTTGACTTTGGAACACCTTATGCAGTCGTGTTTTTTGTCTACGCTGAAGTTTGAGTTTTCTAGTCTACCGCCGACCCTCAATATTTCTGCTTCGTCTAAGAACGGATATAAGAACGATAACTTGCCTTTGGTAATTGGCTTGTTATCTTTTAGAAGATTGATTTCAATTTGGAAAGAAGCTCTTTGAGATAAGCGAGCAAGAGCTAGTAATGATTTTCGCAATTCTACGGTATTTAAAGGACCGTTGACTTTATTGTTTTTGAGTTTACAGTTACGTGCAAATCGTATACAGTATGCACTCACTCGAATTAATCTCGACAAAATTTTGAATTGTTTAATTATTGAATCATCTACTAGTTATGCTTCTTCATTTTCCTTTTGAGCGTGAAATACATTTTTTGCATCTAGTAACCCAGTGGTTGACGCTTCTGGAACTGGCCATTCTGTTTTGTTTTTGAGTAAGAAATCTGGACCTGACCACCAAAGTTCTAGATCGTATATTTGATATGGAGTTACGCCTCAAGATAAACAATCAGCTGGGTTGCTTTTAGTATGAACGTGACGCCAAAATTTGATGTTAGTTAACTCGTGTATTTGAGCAACGCGATTTGATACAAAAGTGTCAGTTATATTTTTATGTTTGTTGTTAATCCATCCCAAAACGATGGTTGAGTCATTCCAGTAGTTAATTTCATCAATAGGTCTATCTAACACGGGTTCTACTTTGTTACACAACGTTGCGAGTAAAACAGCTCCGCATAGTTCCAGCCTAGGAATTGTTTGAGTCTTTAGTGGAGCAACTTTTGACTTGGAACAAAGCAATTTTACTGTGATGTGGCCACAGTTATCCTGTGATTTGAGATAAATACACCCCCCGTACCCGTTTTGGGAAGCGTTGCAAAAACATTTTCGCGACCATAATACATGGCCCTATAAGGCCGAGTGGATCAAAAATTTGAGCAATTTCTGCAAGTATTTGTCTTTTTGTTACCTTAGAGATGTTAGAGATATTGACTGAATACTTTAAAACATCTGGATTTGTTTGCCAAAAAAGACCGAGTGTTTTAATTTGTTTATCAGTTAAAAGATTAACAAAGTTAGAAGCTTTCTGAGATTCTGTTATTTCGTTAATTATTTCTGGGCTATTGCATACCCATTTACGGAGGTTGAAACAACCTGTAGCTAAGATTTTCTTTAAGCGATTTACGAGAGAAATAACTTCTTTAATAGTATCCGCTCCGGTGAGTAAATCATCTACATAAAAATCTTGACGAATTACTTTGGCTACCTTAGGTTCGGCCTTTTCGCATTCAGAAGCAAGTTCCACTAAACATCGTATGGCTAAAAATGAGGCCGCCGCGGTGCCATAGGTAACTGTGATTAATTCGAATACCTCAATTGGTTTATTTGAGTCAAAACGCCATAACATTCGTTGAAGCGAAGTTTGTTCAGGATGTATGTTTACTTGGCGGTACATTTTCTCTATATCCGCGCCTGTAATAAACTCGTGTTTTCGGAATCTAATTAAAAAAGAAAATAAATCGCTTTGTATTTTGGGACCAACCATTTGTAAATCATTCAAAGACACACCTGAAGTCGTTGCTGCGGAAGCGTCAAAAACGACCCCCAGCTTTGTAGATACGCTTTCAGGGCGAATCACACAATGATGTGGGAGATAATATGATGGCTTAGAATCGATGTTACTATCGACTCTTTTCATGTGCCCTAATGCAATGTACTCAGTTATAAATTTTGAGTACTCCTTTTGAATTTCAGGTTGTTTTGTAAACCGTTTTTCTAAATTAAATAAACGACGTTGTGCGTGTTCCTTTGAGTCACCTACTTTTTGCGGATCATCTTTTAGTGGGATTGAAACGATGAACCTGCCCCTTTCGTCTCGTTTAACCATTTTTGTGAAAAAATCTTCGCACGCGTTTTCTTCGATTGATAGAACCCTTTTGTTCAATGAACATTCCTCTAATTCCCAGAATTTTGTTAATTGGTTCTCAACATTTATTTTGTTAATTAAATTGCAGGTTAATAGCTTGGATTGTGGACCTGGCATGTGCCCTGCAAGTATCCAGCCGAACCTGGTTTTTTGTAGCAGAAGCCCCTCAATGTTCAGTTTCATTTGTCCAACGCAAATTAATGACCAGAAAATCGCGTTGCCTAAGAAAATATCGATTGTTCCAGGCCTATCGAAGTGCGGATCGGCAAGTTTAATATGCGAAGGTATTTGAAGTAACTTTGCATCAAATGGAAGTTTGGGCACTTCAGACCTAATTCTTGGTACAACGACACACGTAACGCGAATTTTAACTAAACTACTTCTTGGAGAGATCTCAAGTTTACATTTGTGCTCAACTGCTAAAGGACAATCACTTATTGAACCTATATTGACCTCAATAGGCGTCTTTTTGAGTTTTAGTAAATCAAAGAGCTCGGAAGTGATAGGTTACATTGGGAACACATTGGGAATTTTTTACCAATACCATAGCTGTTGAGAGAACTCCATCATCTGAATTTGACGTTATTGAATTGGTTGAAAACATAAGTTTTTCTTTGGACTCTGGAGCTGCGTTAGGCGTGGGTGGTTTGCCTCTTTCGAAGTAAAGCAACGTATTATGCCTACCCTGACATTGATTACAACCTTTTGATTTGCATTCCCTTTGAAAATGGCCAGGCCTTAAAGAATTTACACATAGTTTGCAACTTCTAACTTTCTCTGCTCTTTCTTGAGCTGAAAGAGATAGAAAATTAGAGCAATCTTGAATGTGGTGCTCCTCTTTGCAAACAGCACAGCATATTTTGTTACCAAAAAACGATTTCTTTGATTGAGAATTGCCTTTGTTTTCGAATTTCGGTTTCAAATCTTTTTTACGTCGCAAATCGTTTATTTCTAATGTTTCTAATGAGTTCGCACGAGAATTTAGGAATTTTTTGAAATCTTCCAAAGTTGGAATTTCGTTACCCGTTCTCTCCTTTTCCCAGGCCCTAGCCGTATTGTTATTCAATTTTGACGATAAAAGGTAGATTAGTAGGGAATCCCAGTTATCGGTTGATTGCCCTAATGTACTTAGAGCTCTCAAATGTTTATTGATGTTATCTAACAT
>CAKNYM010043343.1:11692-32354 GCA_932195095.1 Andricus curvator
ATATGTTTATAAAAATTGTTTGAATAATTAATAATTATTGCAAATTTGCAAAGTCTCGTAGAAAGAGTTATTGCAAATACATTCTTGGTGATTCCGTGAACAAATGGAGCCCATTCGTTTAAAACTGGCAAAATTCTTAATTTTTCGATAGAAATTGTTTAAATAATTAATAAGTCTTGTAAATTTACAAAGCAAAATAGAAAGGAGTCATTGAAAAGACATTCTTAGTTGACTCCGTAAAAACATGGTGCCTATTATATATATACTAGTAGTCTTGCGCGCGCCAAGGCGCGCGCCTATTAATTTTTTATTTTTAAAAAAGAATGAACCAACAACTTATTTTTTCTATGTTATTTATATTTAATTAATGTCACGAAATATTTGTATAAAAAAATTAGAAGGCACCACAGTATGATGTCTGTTAACCCTTTGCGGCGCAGTGGTAACCCAGATTACCACCTTTTTTATTCACAACTTTTTTCTCTAGATTCAATGTTTTTGAACTAATAACAAAAATTTCTTATTGATATCGTATTTGAAGCATTGAAGAATGTGAAAAAACATGTTGACAAACGTATTGTTTAAAATTATAAATAGTTATAAATAAACAAATTTTGAACGACGTATTGGATAAATTGAAATGAAACTTGGTACTCTAGGGTTTTTGGGGTCGCTGATTACAAATCCGGAGCCAGATTTGCGAAATTCAGAATGACAGATCCAATATGGCGGACGAGTTTTCAAAAATTTGAAGGATTTTCATGAAACTTAGTATCTGGGGGTTTTGGGGGTCGGTAATCACGAATCTGAAGCCAGATTTCCAAAATTCAAAATGGCCGACAAATATGTCTGCCATATTGGATCCTCCATTTTGAATTTCTCAAATCGGGATCCAGGTTCGTAATCAGCGACCTCGAAAACCCCCGAGTAAAAAGTTTTATGAAAATCTAACAACTTTTTAAAAAACTCGTCCGCCATATTGGATCTGCCGCGTGCGAAGGGTTAAAGGAGTAATAAATTGATTTCTCATAATTTATTTGTAGGTAAATTCTGCCATCGTTATCATCTGAAAGGATCGTGAATATAATTATAATTCAATTTATTATAAATTACTCTTAAATTTCTTTACTACTGAACTTATTTGTAAATTATGTTGCCGTAATTAAATTTTTCATTTTATAAATTAAAAGAAATATTATTTCTAAAATAAATTGTGAATTGTTCGTTATAATATGTATATGAGTATATGAATTTGAATTTGATAAATGCTACGAATAATATTAATTTTTATTATTATATAAGTTGTCCAAAATTTAAGAAAATGAATGATACATATAGAATAATGGTAGTAATTGCCAATCTTTCAGTTTTTAAGAAATATGATAACAAATTTTTAAGTTGTCTATTTGCTCGGCAATTATTACCATTGCTCAATAGTAATCCATTTGCCACTAATAATTTATTATGCATTGAGAGATGTAGTGAAGTTTTTTCATAATAAATACATTTTCTAATTTTTATCATAAATGATGCAAGTTGTCACGAAAAAATAAAATGTATTTTAGTATAACTTTTTTATACTTGAACAGTTTTATCGAATCTGTGGTTTTTTCAGCGTGGTATGGCTGTTGGCCTATTAATTGAAAAATAGCCAAACTTTGATTTTTTCAATGAAAATTGTTTAAATAATTAAAATTCTTGTAATTTTACAAAGAAACATAGAAAAGAGTCATCGGAAAGAAATTCTTGGTTGACTTCGTAAAGAAATTGTACCTCTTCTTGGAAAAATAGCCAAACTCTGCATATGTTTATAAAAATTGTTTAATAAATCAATAATTATTGTAAATGTGCGAAGTATCGTGAAAAAGAGTGATTGGAAATACATTCCTGATTGATTGTGGACAAAAATTGGGCCTATTCTTTAAAAAATAGCCAAACTCCTTATTTTTCATAAAAATGGTTTAAACAATTAATAAATCTTAGAAATTTGCGGAGCATTATAGACAAAAGTCATCGGAAAGATATCCTCAGTTAATTTTGTAAAAAATTGAGCCTATTCATTGAAAAATAGCCGAATTCCTAATTGGTTTATAGAATTGTTGAAATAATTAATAAAGCTTGGAAATTTACAAAGCAACATATAAAAGAGTCATCGGAAAGATATTCTTAGTTAACTCCATGAACAAATTGTGCCTATTCCTTGAAGATCAGCCAGACTCTGAATTTTTTAATCGAAATTGAATAAATAATTATTAATTCTTATAAATTTACAAAGCAACATAGAAAAATAGTCATCGGAAACACATTCTCAATTGAATTCGTAAAAAACTTGTACCTTTTCCTTCAATAACAGCCAAACTCTGAATGTGTTTATGAAAATTGTTTAAATAATTAATAATTATTGTAAATGTGCGAAGTATCGTAAAAAGGAGTGATTGGAAGTATATTCTTTATTGATTCTGGAAACAAATTGAGCCTATTCTTTAAAAAATTGACCAACTCTTCATTTGTTTATGAAAATTGTTTAAATGATGAAAAAATCTTGGAAATTTGTAGAGAATTATATAAAAAAGTCATTGGAAAGACATTCTTAGTTAATTTTGTAAAAAATTGAGCCTACTCATTGAAAAATTGCCAAACTCTAAATGCTCATAAAAATTATTTATATAAATAATAATTATTATAAATTTGGCAAAATTCCCAAACTATTAATTTTTTAATCGAAATTGTTTAAATAATTAATAATTCTGGTAAATTTACCAAGCAACATAGAAAAGAGTAATCGGAAAGATGTCTTTAGATGAGTCCGTGAACAAATTGTGCTTATTCTTTGAAAAATAGCCAAACTCTGAATATGTTTATAAAAATTGTTTGAATAATTAATAATTATTGCAAATTTGCCAAGTCTCGTAGAAAAGAGTTATTGGAAATACATCCTTGGTAATTCCGTAAACAAATTGAGGGAATTCGTTAAAAAATGTCCATACTCGTAATTTTTTAATCGAAATTGTTTAAATAATTAATAATTTTTGGAAATATACCAAGCATCAAAGACGAATTTTCAACAAAATAGATGAATATTCAACCACATAGTTAAATTTTCAATCAAAAATGGAATAGTTGAATTTTCAGTTTATAAATAATTTTCAACCTAAAAAACAAAGTTTCAACAAAATATTTAAATTTTCGACCAAAAAAATGAATTTTTAATCAAAAAGATGAATTTTCAATCAAATAATTTTCTACCAAAACGACGAAATTTTAATTGTTTTAAATTTCCCTGCAACAAAAAAAAAAGAATGTTTAACAAAATAGTCCAATTTTTAACGAAAGAAATGAATTTTCAACTTAAAAAGATGAATTTTGAATCAATGAGAATAAATTTCTACCAGAAAGACGTATTTTCAACTAATAAAAAGAAATATTTTTTAACTGAAAATTTCAGTACTTAAATTTTCAGTTTAAAAAATTATTTTTAAACAAAAAAAAATTTCATAAAATTAGATCAACTTTCAACCAAAGAAATGAATTTTTAACAAATCTAGATGTATTTTCAACTGAAAAAGATACATTTTTAAGCAAAGGAAAGAAATATTTAAATTTTCAGCCAAAGAAATGATTTTTCAATGCAAAGGCGAATTTATAACCAAAAAGATTAATTTTTAAGGAAAAGAGACGAATTTCCAATAAAATACATAAATTTTCAACCAAACTGTTTATTTGTCAAATAAAACAAATACATTTTTCACCAAAAATCGAATATTCAAATGTTCATTTAATTGATTTAAAAAAAAAACAACTAATTTTCATCAAAATAGTTGAATTATCAACAAAAACAAAATTCATTTTCAACCAAAAGGAAAGAATTTTCAAACAAGAAGAATAATTTTCTACCAAAAAGATGAATTTTCAACTAAAAAAAAATACATTTCTTCACTGGAGATTTTAGCATATATTTAAGTTTGCAGTTAAAAAATTAATTTGAAACAAAAAATAAATAAAATAACAATAATGATAAATGAAAACAAATTTTCAACACATAGAAATGAATTTTCAATCAAAATAAATTAGTTTAATTTTCTACCAAAAAGGCAACTTTCCATCTAAAAAAGATCAATTTTTAATCAAAAATGGAATAGTTCAATTTTCAGTATAAAAGTAATTTTCAGCTAAAATAAAAACAAGTTTCAACAAAATATTTAAATTTTCAACCAACAAGATGAATTTTCAAACAAGTAATTTTATACCAAAAAAGAACGAATTTTCAACTAAAAAAAAATTAATTTTCAACCAAAAAAATGAACGTTTAACAAAATATGTCAATTTTGAAACAAGTATGGTATATAGTTAAAAAATTAATTAAAAAAAAATTTTTTTCAACAAAAACGGTAAATTTTCAAACAAGGAGAATAATATTCTACAAAAAACACGAATTTTCAACTAAAAAAGATAAATTTTCAACCGGAAAATGAAATAGTTTTATTTTCAGTTAAAATAATAATTTTCAAAAAAAAAAACAAGTTTCAACAAAATAGTTCAATTTTCAACTAAAAGAGATAAATTTTCAACAAAAAATAGATTAGTTGAATAATCAGTTGGAAAAAAAAATAATTTTCAACTTTTTTTAAACAATAGAAGAATAATATTCTACAAGAAGACCAAATTTCAACAAAATACATCAAGTTTCAACCATATAGTTCAATTTTGAACTAAAAAAGATAAATTGTTCACCAAAAATGGAATGGTTAAATTTTTATTTAATTAATTCTTAACAAAATAAACTAGTTTCAATCAAAATAGATTAATTATCAACAAAAGCAATATTTATTTTCAGAAAAGAATAATAATTGTCTACCAGGAAGACAAATTTTCAGTTTAAACAATTAATTTTTAACAAAAAAAAAAAAAATTTCATCAAAATAGTTAAATTTTTAATCGAAGAAATTAATTTTTGAACAAGTAAAATTTTCTTTAAGTCTTTTTTACAATTTTCAACAGTGGAGAATTCAGTTGTAGTAAAATTTACTTTTTCCTTCCATTTTCAAGAGTTGAAAATTGAAAAATTGAAAAAAAAATTGAAAATTAAAGAAAATTGAGAATGGAATTTTCAACCGTTGAAAAATCAACAACAAAAAGTTCAATTTCCATCAATTTTCGCAGTTCAAAATTCAAATTTTCAACAGTTAAATTTTCTTCAATTTTAAGAGTTGAAAATTCAACTCTTGATAATCAAAGAAAATTAAAAATTAAATTTTCAACAAGTCTATTGTGTGATTAATAATTTGCCAAAACTTCATTTGCCAATGACGACCCGTTTTTAAAAAAATCGACTTTTTTCAAAAAAAAATGTGTGGAATAATATGTTTATTTATGAACTTCTCATGAAAAAATTATGCAAATATAACATTTTTAAAGAAATTTTTTAATTCAAATTGAGAATCTTTCGAAACTTTATTTTCTAATTTTGGGTTCACATTTTTCTTTAAATTTATTTATTGAAATAAATAAACACTGTCGATTAGTAATACATTTTTATTTTTTCCAAGAGTTACACTTTCGAACGTTGTAAACAAATAAAATTTTTTTCTAAATAGTCTATATGTATAAACTTAAAAAACTTTGGTACCTGGAAACTTAAAAAATAATTTACATATATTCTGAAACTTCAGTGTGTTCCAACAATTCAGAAACATCGCCCAGATTATTATAAATAACAATTAAAAATAGGAATTACTATGTACAAGTTAAGGACTTTAAAAATTAAAATATCCTAAACTATTCTTAGAAGAATTAAGTATCAATATTTTAAATGGCATGGAATTTTTCCCTAGATTTAAGTATGAGAATATAAAAAAAACTCAAATGTATAAAAAATATTAGATTATATCTAATTTTAGGCGAAAAAGAAATGATGTATGGATTTAATTATAAAAACTACTCTGATAAATGTTAATTCTTAATTTATTGGAAACAAACGGATCCAATTTCTATCCAAAAGCTTTGGTCTTCTTTTCCAATATCACGCATTGCGATGTCCAAGATCGGAAGTCTTATGGATTTTTCTGTTTTGTAAGTAATCACTGTTTTTGCCCAATCTTTTGGACGAGACTGAAAATTTAAAAAATGTTAAAATTAATACAGGAATTTATATTTTATATTTTATATTTCATATTTTATGAATTGAATAAAAAAGAATATCTATAAATTATTTTTTTGAATTGGAATGGTTAAATTTTTATTCAATTAATTCTTCACAAAATAAACTAGTTTTCATCAAAATAGATGAATTATTAACAAAAGCAATATTAATTTTCAAAAAAGAATTAGAAAAAAATTGATTAGAAAATTTATTGATTATTGATAAGTAAGTGATTTTCTGTTAAATAACTTCTTCATATATCTGGTTATGAAACTGCGTCATCATTATGCGCTATATACGCAAAAGTGCGTGCTGCCCACTTCAAGTGTTGACGTACTGTGTTTTGGTGAAAATAGTCATGTTAGATAGTTGCAGATTTTTCTAAAATTTTTAACTTTTTGTCAACTTTTCAGTTAGCGAGGTAATAACTAATGCAAAATAATAACAAACACAATTGTTTAAACAAATTATTATTCCTTATAACTATATTCTCTTAGATAATTGATAGAAAGTTGCAATTTCTTCTAAAATTTTTAACTTTGCGTTGTTTTTTTAGTTTTGAACAAATAATAAATAAACAACAGAGAGAATCATTATTCTAGCAATCTCTGCTCAAAGCCTTTTTGTCAAAATTGATATTATTATTTATTATTTGTTCCTAACTAAAAAGTCAAAGAAAAGCTGAAAATTTCAGAAAAAAACCGCAACTGTCTAACATTATTCAAAAAGAATATCATTAGAAATAATAATAAATTATTTGAACAATCATTTTTGTCAACTCGAATTAATTATTACCTCACTCTGATTGAAGAGTGGACAAAAAGTGGAATTTTTTTGGAAAAAACTACAGCTTTCTAGCATTATTCTAAGAGAATATTATTATAAATAATAATAATTTTTTTAAACAATTATTCATTTAAAATTCAATTTATTATTGCCTTGCTCTAACTGAAGAGTTGAAAATAAGTTAAAAAATTAGAAAAAACCGCGAATTCCTAGCTCTATTCTAAGAGAAAATCGCTAAAAACAATTTATATTCAAAAAACCGCAAACAAATCATAATTAACGCTAAAAACTTGCAAAAACAAATTTTTCACTTATGGGGTTTTCACTTATGAGTTTCAACTCGGTTCATCTAATATTGACGATTCTGAATATAGTTTTGTAATTTGTTTATGATTTATGTTATTAACAATTGGAAGATTTTAACGCTCATAATGTCCTATGATTATTCATCACTTGAGAACATATTTTCAATTGCATTTGTGGAAAAATGTTTATTTATGCAAAAAATTCAAAAATTAATATGGAGTTAATAGTTTGTTAATAACAATGACAATTAGGAGTCAATAACACATTTTCTCAATGGAATATTAATACACAGTTGCCTGGAATATTGATTAGTAAAGAAAATAATTTTTTTCTAAGTGAAAGTGCATAATTTTGAAATCTGTTCATACTTTTTATTATGAACAATAAGAAATATTTAATATTTGCATATTTTTGTGATTATTTATCAATTTTAAACATATCTTATACCGGTTTCATGAGAAAAACAATATTTACCCATGAATGAAGTGCAAAAATGTACTATTTGTTTATTAAAATACATATAACAATAGTAATTGTTAACATTTGGTTATTATTTGCTATGAATATTATTTCTATAATATACTTGAGCACTTTTAGTCAACAAAAAAAATTTTATATTGTTGTTCTCCTCATCCAAGTATTTGTTTATATAATTTGTTTATAACAATTAGCTTCAATATCAAGACAATTATTTATATTCCTTAAAATTACATGCATTGTCCCTGATGCACAGAAACTTTATTCAAGTCTTTTTTTGTTGATAAAAAAATAATATTCTCAAAAAGCTTCATTTTTCCGGATTATTAATTCGTACAAAAAAAGAACTATAGCTATTTTTGATTTTCAAAACTTTTTTAATTTCGGCCCACCCTATTGAACAGTAAATTCCTGATTTAGTCCACTGTGGGTCATTTATAGACGAAGCCTTAGGAAAATTATTTTTAATTTAAACATTAGATACTCAAAATGAAACTTTTATTTGAAACCTTTTTTTTATATATAAATTTAAATAAAATAAACTTACTTTGCATTCATCTAAGACCATATCATATTTAAGACGCCGATTTCCCCTGGGTGCCAATTCGACGTCATTCCAGGCTAAAAGCCTAATTCCTCGTCTCAGATTTTTGCGCTCAGCGTCGAAGTAAGCAACGCTATTTTTACAATGATACGTAATAGTTTGTTCTGCATTTTTAGACAACATTTGCAGAAAGCTTATCTGATTGCTGTCGGCTTTGTATGTTATCTGTTTAAAGAATATAAATATTAGAGTAACTCAAACGAAAAAAATGTCTTTTATTTGTGGGGATGCCCCCCAGAAAGCCTCCATTCGGTGTAGATGTAGTAGATATTTTACGTAGCGAGCGCGTACCAATCGCGCGAAGCCCCCTTCCAGCCCCAGTGACATTGACGTCAGAACGGTGCGCTCATTGGTTGCGCGTCAAATGCGACCAATGAGCGCACTAACCTAATGGTGTAGTAGTGAACCCCCACTCGCCAGATCACCTTGGGCTTCGGCCCAAGCCACATCTTGCCGGCTTCTTCGCTCCAACCTATCCCCGAGCGAAAAACACCCAAGATTAGGAGCCTGTCAGAACGTCCATAGGATAAATGGCCCAGTAATTGTGAAACCTGGTTAAAATTTTAATATATTGTTGAAAAAAATGTTATAAGTAACATTTAATAATAAAACCCACTTTTTTTTAGCATGTTATAACAGCAACTAGAAATTACATTCATTAGAATCAAATAAAAAGCAAGAAAATTGGCATCACGATTACTGGGACTAAGGTCACGATTCGACAAGAAAAACAAAGAAAAAGAAGATGTGTTGGATAGACGAAGAGAGAGAGAGAGACTACGATCCTTTTCGAAACGAAAAGTAAGATCTATCATTGGAATACAATCTAATCGTCTCTGTATATCTCACATGGTAGAAAGAGAGGTCCGATCAATTTCAGGCATCGAATTCCGACTGTAGTGTTTTATAACGTCAAACTGTCAAGTGTTTACGTGAGAATTGTGTTTTTCGTGGACAATTCATTCAATACTTACAAAAGTAAGTGATATTCTGTTAAATAATTTATTCGCATGTATGGTTATGAAACTGCGTTATGCGCATTATGCGCTATAGGCAAAAGTGCGTGCTTCCGACTTGAAGTGTTGACGTACTGTCTTTTGGTGAAAATAGTCATGTGTTTTTGGATACTGCTGTCTTCGAATGGTTTAAGCAAGCGAGAGACTGAGTTGATTCAGTATCTGGATCGATTATTCAAGAGAAAGTTCTCCTTATAAACGAGATGCTCAACGACCCGCAAACGTTTTAAGTACGTAAACAGGAAACACATTTATTTTAACGTGTAACAGCAAACTTTCATTCTCATTTCCGTTAAATATTTAGTTTACCCTTGTCTCCGTATTAGAAAAGCAATTTTTAAAACATTTTTCACCACGCAGTGAAATCCACCGGAAACGGTTCATACGCCCCTAACTGAGAGCCTGGATTTTATGTTACCGTCAGGCCAGAAATTGACATTAAATCCAGGTTAGACTGTAATAAATGAAAATCATAAAAATTTAAGAAACATGCACAGTTGTTTTTGCACCAAATGGAGGCTTTCTGGAGTATAAGTATATTATTTTAGGCTACCTTTACACCAGAACCTATTTCGCTCAACCAGACTTCTTGTTCCTCTCCAATATAATTCAGTTCTTTAGTTCGAGAGGGATTAGCTAGCAAGCATGTTGAACGCTTTTCAGCATCACAATAGACCAGAATTGCATCTTTAATATCTGCGCCATTCGGATCGATCCAATACTCTCCTTAAGAAAGAAAAATAACGAAAGTAGTTTTAAGATGTTGATGAAATTTATCAATTTTTAATCGAATGAATTGGGACAATAAGAAGCCACAGAAAAGTTGATTTCAGAAAAAGAACTGCAACTTTCTAGCATTAATCTAAGAGAAGAGAGTTATAAACAATGATTTTGTTACACAGTTTGTTAACTTGCAATAATTGAGACCCCGGATCAGACAACCGGTTATAACTCTCTTTGATTAACTATTACGTCAGTCTAAGTGTAAGTTCAAAAAAGGTAGAACGTTTCAGAAAAAAAGAACATTCCAGCAGAATTCTAAGAGAATATTTATTGGAAATAATTTGCTAATTGCGAAGAGAAATGTTGAGGGACATCTCGATACGCCTCATGTTGAGGATTCTGTCCAAAATTTACAATAAACGTATTTTCTTTTTTTTTATGAGAATACGTGTCGAAGTTTATGGGGCTAGAAGAACCACTAAGTATCAATTTTTTTCCAAACAAAAAAAAGGATGTGTTTCTTTTTTTGTTTCGAATAAATTCAGTAGGTGAGAGGATCAAAATTCAGAAAAAAACTAATCGAATCTGGAATCACTTACCTGATTTTTTGTCAGGATAGGTGGCAAAAAGATCACGGCATGTTCTGGCAGGCGCATTCTTCTCCCCATTGGGCTTCGATAATTTTTTAACAAATTCCTCTAGACGATTTTGTATCTTATTCATCAATTCTTTCTGCTCTTCAGGCGAAATATCTTTACCAAAATGTCTAGCTGGTTCGTCTCCAAGAGGTGAATCTGGACCCTTATTTTGTCCTTGTCCCATATCTGGAAAATTGAAATGAAAAATATTACAGGAAAATTAGTATAGGCTTATAATGAATCAGGGTGGCCGCAAAGCTTCATTTTCAAAAGTCCCTGACTTTCTTGATTTTTCCTTGACCAGTTTTTCAGTTTCCTTGACCAATAATATTCAGATTTTGGAGCTAAGTTTCATCTCAAACCTTAACAAGGAATTTAAATATGATATTGAATACTAAGTTGTAAATTGTAAGGAAAGTAACTTACTGAAATAGGCAGCAAGAGAGGCAGCATCATAGCCTAAACTTCCATCTCCAGGAGGTCCTGGAGGTCCAGGTTGACCAGGTGAGCCAGGAGGACCTGGTCGACCTTCTCCTGGTGGTCCTCTTGGTCCTGGATTTCCAGTAGGGCCCAAAAGTCCGGGACTTCCGTCTCTACCTGGATTCCCTCGCAAACCATGCTCGCCATCCTTACCCGGTGCACCAGGATTTCCAGGTGCACCTTTTCAAATAAAAAATAATGTTATTCCATTGGAAGCAACATACAAAAATTAATTACCCTGGTGGAAAAATGTAACCAAGCTATTTATAGTTTCATAAGGTAATACAAGTAAAAAAATTTCCCTTTTCCTGTCGTCGCCACTATATAATGTTCGTCTATCGAGTTCAATTTTTGGTAAGAGAACAAATAATGAAGAGAGTCGTGGACCCTCATTGCTGTTCTTAAGATTCAGGCCGCGGACTCGTGGTAACCCGGTCCTGGTATGGACACGAGGACAACCGGTCCTGATAAGGGCTCAAGCTCTCTGGCTAGAATATTCCTCCCAATTAGGCGTTCTTTGATATCGCGCTGATGCACAGGTCTGCATCGGTTGCTCCGTGTTGTTGAGGTCATCTTTCGATCCCTTCCTCAGAGTGACGTGCAAGGACACCCTGCCAAGGCACTTCGCAGGATCCAGCGACGAGCGCAGGTCCTGATTACACCACCGCATCCTCGTTTTGGGAGCAAGGACGAGCATAGTGACCTCGAATCGTCCTGTGAGGCGTTTGGTCCCTAAAGAACCTCGACTGCCTTTCCAGTGGCAAGAGTCTTTCCATTCGTCGCTCCCATACTCTTTTGAGTTTCCCACGATGAGGAGACTCGAAGGAAACATACAGTGAGGAAGTTTAACGCAAAAAATTAACATTTAGAGAGGGGCTTAAAAAGGAAGAAGCTCTTTCTTTGTCTTTACGGTTCGGGAGCCCCTTCAGGTCCGTTTCGCAACTCTTTCGGCCGGTCATAAAGGGGCTCGATTCCACGACTCATTGACGAATTACTTCCCGGTCCTGGACTGGACTCGAAGGAGGTAGCACGCTAGCGGTCCCGATTTGGACTCGACTAAGCCGAGAGGTAAACTCAGGTTTCCAGCGTCGCATGATCACTGAAGTTTTCTGCGCGCGGACGCTGGAGATAGACCGGTGCCTGACATTAACGGTGGCGACCACTGCCTGACCGATGAGGGACCGCGTTCATTCAGTGGTACCAACCGCTATGGTCAGACGTTACATGACTGGCTACAAAATCTACAATTTTTTGCAAACTTCTATCCAAACGCGGTTTTCATAAAACATTGTAGTTTGTCGTAAAAATTTAATTCATCATGGTATTCTCAAGTGGCACTTTATCTTATGCTTAGACAGTGATTCAAAGTCGTTTACCTTTCTCGCCTGGTTGGCCTGGCGAACCAGGCATTCCTTGCATACCAAGAAGACCTCGATGACCTTTCGAACCTTTTATTCCCTCTTCGCCTTTATCGCCCTTTAGTCCATCAGGTCCTGTAAGTCCTGGCTTTCCTCTAAGACCCTATTTTTTACATATAAACGGGGTTCATTTAAATTTGAAGCTTAAATGTAGATACATATATTCTTAAATATTTGGTTTTAGTGTAATATTATGTATAAAGTTTATGCAATAACTTACAGGTGGCCCCTCTATACCCGGAGGACCAGTTTCTCCTTTCGGACCCTTTTCTCCCGGCGCTCCAGTATTTCCGATACTTCCTGGTGAACCCTAAAAAATTAAATTAGATGCATAAAAAATATCTTAATAATGAATACTTAGATATATCAGCGCTAGAATTAAGAATATATAGTATATAATCAACTACAAATGAATTATATAAAAAGCAATTTACCTGCAATCCTGGAGCTCCGGGTGATCCCGGTGATCCTGTTGCACCTGGAAGGCCTTTTTCACCAGGTTTTCCAGCAAATCCAGGCAACCCTGGTTTTCCAGGAGGACCTTCAACTCCTGCTTCTCCTACAGGACCTGGAGGTCCAATAGGACCAGGCATTCCTGGAGCACCTGGAAGTCCCTCTGCTCCTGGTTTTCCTGTCGCCCCAACTTCTCCCTGAAATTGTGAAACAGATGAATAAATATTTTGACTGATATTAATCGTAAATTGTAGTATGTATTATTGTTGAAAATACAACGCACTTGTAAGCCTCGAATTCCTCTGCTACCTGCAGGACCAGATAGTCCCGGCAATCCTGGCAATCCTCTATCGCCGTTGGGTCCTGGAGGCCCTTGCGCTCCAGTCGCTCCGGGTGGGCCTTCACTTCCACTTTCTCCTTTTGCACCATCCGATCCTGAAGGTCCAGGGTTTCCGACCGGTCCTGGATTTCCAGGACGTCCAAATTCCCCAGGAGATCCCTTTATACCTTGAATACCAGGATTCCCTTGCGGACCTACTTTACCCGGGGGTCCCTTGAAGAAGATTAGAATATAGTTTAATTACTTAGATTCATTGTTGTAAGAATAGTTTGGAAGTATTATTTTTATAAAAGGATAGTAATAGTTTAACTTACGACTGATCCGATTAAACCTGGAACTCCTGGAGGACCCATAAGTCCATTTTCGCCCCTTAATCCTGGTTCACCCCGAACGCCTTTAACACCTTGTGGTCCCATTCTTCCTTGTGGACCCATTTCACCAGCAATGCCTATGCAATATTAAAAGATTGTACTGATGCCCTTTCAGAATGCCAAAGGTGGTTGCTAATGCTCTTTTGCAGTTTAAATCTTTGGCATTAATGCACTTTGGGAATTCAAAACTTATTGACAGAGGTGGGTGTGATCCTGCGGATTAGGTTGGGTCTTGCAGGATAACTGAGGTCCTGTTGGATAAGGGATATCATGTGGCATATGTTGAGTTAAGTGGGATGAGTGGGGTTCGGAGGAGTAGCTTGGGTCCCATGAGTTAGGAGGGGTTCAAGGGATAGAGAGTCCTGAGGGAAAAAGTACGACGGACGGACACCCAGGGTTTCAGCCCAGGAATACGGGGTCCTAAAAATTAATCATTTTTACCATGAGGACCAGGATTCCCTTGGTCACCCTTCAATCCCGTGTGTCCACGATCTCCTTTAACACCAGGAAGTCCAACTAATCCAGGAGGTCCTGGAAAACCTTGATTGCCTTGAGGACCCTGCAATCCTCTTTCTCCAGGATTTCCCGTGGGTCCATTTTCACCCATAGGACCTGGTGGTCCCGGATCCCCTCGTTCTGCTGGTTCCCCAGCAGGTCCGGGTGGTCCCGATAAACCTTGAGGACCACGTTCACCAATTCGTCCTAAAAAATGGCATTGAATCAATTTTCTTTAGAAATACTTAATTTTATTAAAAAGTACGTTCTAAACTGTTTTTCGAATCAAATTTCTTTGACAGAAAAATGAGATTGTATTGCAAATTTATAATTATGAGGAATATCACCTGCAGGACCTTCAGGACCAACTGGACCAATTAATCCCTTGTCACCTTTTGGTCCCGGTTCTCCAGGCGGACCTTTCAATCCTGGCAAACCGAGTAGTCCAGAAACTCCTGAAAGACCTTTTTCACCTTTAGGACCCGGCAGACCCTGAAATTTATTATACGTTATGTTTTTGAATATAAGGAAGACTGAAATTAATAATATTTAATGTAAAAATGGGTATCTAGGGAAAGGGGAAAAAAGGACAAAGGTGTAAGTGAAGATAAGCAGGTGGCATGTGGAGGGTTGGAGAAAAAGTTGCTATCTGGGAGGTAGAAGGTAAAAAGGTGGCATCTGGTAAGTGGTAGGAAAAAATGTGGTTTCGAAAGAGTATCTGGAGAGGTTAAAGGAAAAAGGTGGCATCTGTGGAAGGGAAAGGAAAAGGTGGTAACTGGGGAGAGGGAAGGAAGGAAGTTGTATCTCAATTTCTGACAGGGCATGGGCGACGGCGACGGCGACGGCGACGAGATCTTTTCATAATATAGAGAGATAATGAAATATTTCATAATTCAAAACTAACATTGAGACCATCCGTTCCTGGTGCTCCAGTTTCTCCCCTTGAACCACTAGGTCCCGGAGGACCCAAGAGTCCTCTTTCTCCAGGAGGTCCTCGTTCACCTCTATTTCCGGCACTACCTGGTGGACCAGATTGTCCTCGAGGTCCTAGTTCTCCGTCCTTTCCTGGAGTTCCAGGATTTCCTGGGGCACCAGGCAGACCCTAAATACAAAAAATCGTTATCAAGAGCTTTCATAAGTACCTAAAATATTTTTTATGTGCTCAGATATTATTTGTATCGAGCTTGATAAAGATATTCTTCAATGGCGTGAATTTTTTGAATAAGTTTCATTTACCTGGAACCCTCTAGGACCCATGGGTCCCGCAGGTCCCTTCTCTCCTGCAATTCCTGTTAATCCTGGGGGCCCATGAGCACCAGGTGGACCCGCTTTTCCTGTGTCTCCTTTGGCACCTGGTGGTCCCGGAGCTCCTGGCTCTCCGTCTTTTCCTGGTTCACCCTAAAAATAAGTAATTACATATTTCAATTTGCAATACCTTAATAAATAATAGAAATACAATAAGTTTTCATCTAACATGAAAATTCTATAGCTTGTAACTTTTGTACTACATTTTGAAAGCCGGCATTTACATGATATCCTTTTTCTCCAGGAAGTCCCAAGGGTCCAGGAATTCCTTGAGCTCCGGGTGGACCTTGTTCTCCAGTTTTTCCTTCCAGTCCTGGGACTCCACGTTCTCCAGGAAGTCCAGCTTTCCCAGCAGGACCTGGTCTTCCAGTAGCACCTCGAATTCCCTAAAAAATTGTTTCTCACATCAACAAACGTTTCACATGGTCAAGCATAATTGGGCCTTAAAAAGTGCATCGTAAAAATCTTGATTAACTGAAATACTCCTAAATAATATCAACTTTAATTATCAAACCTGCAATCCCGGAAGGCCTTGTCGTCCAATTTCTCCTGGACCACCTTTTGGTCCGGCAGGACCAATTGCTCCTCTTTCACCAGACTGACCTAATACAATAATTAGGTGTTTAAAAAATATATGAAAGACAATAAATTGATTTTCAACGATAAGAGAATTGCAGAAATCAGTATCAATTTATAAAACTTTATTTTAGAAAAATTATTACCTTTAGGACCCAAAGGACCTTCATTTCCTTGAAGTCCCCTTGGACCTGATGGACCTCGTTCTCCTGCAGGACCCGTAGATCCTGGTGGACCACGCATCCCTCTTTTCCCTCTCTTGCCCTCCGTTCCAGGAACGCCAGGAAGACCTCGGGGACCCGGTGTTCCCGCGTCACCTTTTACACCTGTTTCTCCTTTGAAACCCTTTTCACCAGGTTCCCCCTGTGACAGAGTAATTTTATTAACTCGTTCAACCTCCCTGATTCTTCCTTTTTTATTATAAAATCCACAAAACATAATAGAGTTTGCAGATATTAATTGTATATTACATCACAAGTAGGGTTAGACAGGTCTTTCCGGGGAGATTAATGTTTGAAGGACGAGTCGCAAAATCAAGGCCATGGTTTTTCAGGTCGTCCTTGCGAACATTGAGCTCCACGTGAGGACCTGGCTAACCCTACGAGTGATGTACGATATTTTATTCGAAATCAGCATGTTATGAGACTGTAGAGCTGTCTGAAAAGTGAGTCGTGACAAAGAGTGATGTTTATAATATCTTTGGTTGTGAAAACATACGACTGACGTGTCAGTCATCTGCTTGGCTGTGATTGGTAATCTCGTATGGCGCAAAATTTGAAAATGTTTTGGTCCGAACTAGATTATTATATATTGCATAATTATATAATACATTGTGCATTATTCAGTGGTAATTTCTGGAACTAGTATCTGTCAGTGTAGCAGCGTTTGGAACTAATAATCTGTCAGCAGCTGATGACGTTCGGTAAAGGGCTATCTAACGCTTACTTTTCAGGGGGCCCTATAGGCTCACAGCACGATGCTTTCGAATAAAAATGTTATTGAAGTCAGATAAAATTAATTTTTCTACAACAAATACATGATTTAAGACACGCTTGGAACACATGCATGGTTTCTGCATATACAGTGGAATCTAGATTTGGTGATTCTGGATTTAGTGTTTCCGAGAATTGATGCCGTGCCGCGGAAGGAGGGGGGGGGTGTCCACTCAGGCGTGAAAAAACAGGAGCGTGGCGGTGAGTTGCTGTAACCTAACGGCCTACTTGTGTAATTGCGTCATGACGTTCCGTCAGTTCACTCGATGTGGGAAGCACACGCGATTACATAGCGAATAAGCACGATGGCGAGCCGATGCCAACTGTAGCCAATCGGACCATTCGGATTATTTCGTGCGATCAAATGAGCCTGTCCTTGACATTGACAACAGCGCCATCTGACACGCGAATATATAACGCGAAGTAGTATCTCGAAGTTATAGGACCAATGTTAATGATAAAGAGCAGTGAATTTTAATTCATTTTAATAAAAAATGTTATACTAAGGTTTAAAATTAATTATTTAGTACAAGATTTCTCGTTAATATATAATTGAAGTTCAAATATCTTCTGAATTGGTGGCGCTTTCCTAGCCACCTAATAGGCTCTACGATTCGACAAGGAAAACAAAGAAAAAGAAGAAGTGTTGGATAGACAGAGAGAGAGTATGATCTTTCGAAACGAAAAGTAAGACCTATCATTGGAACACAATCGGATCGTCTCTGTCTATCTCACATGGTAGAAAGAGAGGTCCGATCGACTTCAGGCATCGAAGTCCCACTATAGTGTCTTATAACGTCAAACTGTCAAGTGTTGACGTGAGAATTGTGAAAACTGTGTTGTTCGTGGACAGTTAATTTAATATTTATAAAAGTAAGTGATTTTCTGTTAATTAACTTATTCGTGTGTATGGTTATGAAACTGCGTGATGCGCATTATGCGCTATAGGAAAAAGTGCGTGCTTCCCACTTGAAGTGTTGACGTGAGGTGCTTTTTGCTTATGCATTCATAGTTTCAAAAAAAGTGATGTGCTTTCGGATGCTGCTTTTAGTTTAATTGGTTTAATCAAGTGAGCGACAGAGTATCTGGACCGATTATTCAAGAGAAAGCTCTCTTTTGAAACCAAATTCTTACTCCCTAGGGAGTAAGAAGCTCCGCTCCATAAGCACGAGAAAAAGGCTGAAATCATGCATGTGCTGTAAAAATATCTGGTTTAACATTAAGCCGTAATAGAACTTACAGGAATTCCTTTCTCGCCGGGTGAGCCTGGACTACCAGACATACCCGGTAATCCCCGTGATCCAGGAAATCCTGGGAGTCCAACAGCTCCTGGATTACCAGAATTTCCTTTATCTCCTTGTAAACCATCTTTTCCTGGCGGACCCTGCGGACCTGCCTCGCCTGGCTGACCAGAACGTCCTGTCTCTCCTGATTGGACGTAACCATTTAAAAAATGTTATATCGTATCATCATAAACAGAAGACATGATAGATCTCGTATAATTCGAATTACAGACGTACCTTTTGGACCTGGCGAACCTTGACTTCCCTTAGTTCCTTGAGTTCCCTGGTCACCTTTCACTCCAGAATTGCCAGGAAAACCAGGTGGCCCCGGTTTTCCAATTGGGCCCTACAATGTTCAAAATTTTTTTAAATTATTATTCTATGAAGGTCGATGTTGTTACTTTCATTTAATTTCAGAGGGTGTGGGTGTTGGTGTGTTTGTGGGGAAAGGTATAGGTGTAAGCGTAAGAAAAGGTGTTAGTGTAGGTAATGGTGAATGTTAATGTTCAAGTAGCCTTACTAACAGTTTGACCAGGAGGTCCAATCATTCCATCAATGCCCCTTACTCCAGGGGGTCCAGGAAGACCTTCCCTTCCTCTTTCCCCTCGAGGACCCGGAGGACCCTACAGTTGAAAAAAAGCAATTGTTACTAAAAAACCTGTTACTTTTCATTTATGAAAATTTACAATAAATTGCAAATTAATAGATTTGTCTTGCCGATTGTCCTATTGGTCCCATTGGTCCCGCAAGTCCTAGTGGTCCTTTTTCCCCTGCAACACCTTGATCTCCCTTGGCGCCATCTACTCCAGGGAATCCTCGATGACCTTTGGCTCCAGGCAGTCCAGGCAAACCGGGTGAACCTCTAGGACCTGCTACTCCTGGAGGTCCTTGAGCTCCTACATCTCCATCCTCTCCAGGCTCTCCCTAAATAAATTTCAATTAAATTGTTAATATTCTAGAAATTCGTCTAACATAAGTCGTTCGAAGAAATTCAAATAATTGTATAAAGCTCACATCTTTTCCAGCAAATCCAGGCAAACCTCTCGGGCCTGGTGCCCCAAGAGCCCCTGGCGGTCCAGTGTCTCCAGGCTCTCCTCTCGGTCCTGGAAAGCCCTGAGGACCAGGAAGTCCCTGTGGACCTGAGAATAATTTTTACTCAGAATATTTCGTATTATATTCAGAGTCATAAAGAAATATAATTTTTTCTTATGTATGGGTATATAAATAATTTATTTCTGTAATTATAAATATCATTTCTTAATTTTTAAAAAACTTACCTGGTGGGCCACGAGGTCCGGACGGTCCCGTTTGTGCTTGCATATAAGCAAACGGATCTGGACCCGATGGTCCTTTATCATCACTAGCTTGGGCCAAAGCTAATTGTTGATAGTACATGGATACCTGTAAGTATTTTTTTATAACTAGCAATACATCAAATGAATCAATAAAAACCAAAAAAAAAACAAAAATAACAGACCAAACAGAAAACAAAAATAATATAAATCAATATACAAACAAACAATGAAAAAAAAAGACAAACAAATAAACAAAGAAACAAAATTAAAAAAAAAGAAACACGCAGATATACAAACGACAAAAACAAACAAACATGTGAATAAAGAAACAAACCAATATACAATGAAACCAGATAACAGAAAAATAAACAAAAAAATATACAAACAACGAAACAGAAGAAGAAACAAAAAAAAACTAACAAAGGAACGAAATAATAAAAAAAAAGAAACAAAATAAACAATCAAGAAACAAATAAATATATAAATAATCAATAAAACGAACAAATAAGTGAATAAACAAAAAAACAAGCATACAAAGGAACAATATGTCAAAAAAAGGAACAAAAAAAACACAGCAAAGAAATAAATAAATATACAAAAAAAAAGGAAACAAACAAAAGAACAAACCAAATAAGTAAACAGACAAAAAAGAAAAAATTTACAAGAAACAAAGAAACGAAATAACAAATAAAGAAAAAAATCAATAAATATACGAAAAATGAAACAAACATACGAAGAAACACAGTAACAAACAAACAAAAATAAACAGATAAACTAACAAAGAAGCAAACAAATAAATATATAAACAAGATAATAAACAAATAAAAACATAGAAATATACAAATAAAACAAAAAACAAAAAAACAAACAACAAAAAAACGATCGAAGAAACAAACCAATAAAAACCAAATAAATAATTATACAAACAGACAAAGAAACAAATGAAGCAAAATACACAAGCAGAC
>CAKNYM010043344.1:0-29068 GCA_932195095.1 Andricus curvator
TTGACGTCTGCGGGAAACCAGGTATCAAAATTATATCCCTGTCACAACTTTTTCGCGCAAAACTGATCTAATTGAATATCATTACAAGATCGGTGATGAACTTCTCAAGCGAGTTTCACAAACTAAAGATCTGGGTATCTATCTACATTGTACCTTAAAATTTAATATGTACGCAAATTGATAATATGGTTAGAAAGGCCAATCGATCTCTGGGATTTTTATTTCGAGCGTGTAAAAGGTTTAATAGGCCAAATACTTTTAAAATGTTGTATTACTCATTGGTGAGATCCAGGCTAGAGTGTGGAATGGTGGTGTGGTGCACTGATACTCGCTATTTGATGGAGGCTATAGAAAAATGCCAGAAGAGGTTTTTAAAGTTTTTGAATTGGAAAACTGTTGGCCAGTTCTTACCTCCGGGCTCAGACTACCAGCAATTATGTGATAGATTCAACGAGTGGACATTAGAGAATCGAAGAACTGTTAGCATGATCATTTTTCTCTTTAAAATCTTGAAAAGCTACATTGATAGCCCATTTCTTCTGAGTCAGATTCCATTTGGTGCGAGGCATATGGGTCGCACTTTGTGAGTAGCACGTACGTGCGAGGCATATGCGACGCACTTTGTGATAGGCACGATGTGTGTCGCACTTTGTGAGGGTCATTATATACATGGTATATAAGTAATAAGCACATTTTTTGATAATAGTAGTATAGTAAACTGTTATTATTGTAATAAAAATTTTTTAAATATTGATAATTATTATAATTGAAGATTGAATTAATTGATATTGTAAAAATTGTTTATTTACAAAAATTAAAACATTCCCGATTTTATAATAAGAATAAATAAGGAAATTAGTAAGAATTATTGAATGCATGGTTGTATAGTTTCAACGTACAATATGCATTTTATTTATTTTGAAACTATATTTTCCAACTTTAATCGACTATACAAATAATTTCAATTATCCTTTTGTCAATTTGAATTTGAAATTAAGTAAATAAAAAAAATGAAATTTTTGGTATAATTTCTACTTTACATATTTATTTATGTTTATAACTCCAATTTGTGCTTTTAATTTCAAGTTTAACATTAAATTGAGTTTAAAATGTAATTAAAAATCAATGTTTAAAAAATTTGTTCGGAAATTTAAAAAATGCATCTTTAATTTTCAATCGTATTGTATTCTTTTTTTATTATTTTGAAGTAGAAATAAGAGGAACTATATTTGAAAACTGCGCGCATTAGCTGAATAATATACGGCGCAGACCCCGTCGCGTCGGTCGAACGGTAATCGCCCGACGCGCGGTAACAGCTGTTGTCGACTTCCGTTGTCGGTTTCGCACGGTTTCGTTTTGCGAGTTTTTAGCGATAAAACGTGTCGGTTCTCGATCCTAAATTTTTTTATTGCGATAGGATTTTTATGAGTAGTGACTCTGCGGCCCCCGTTCCTCTCGATTTGTGTCGAATCGTGTGCGCGTTTATCAATATTTTATTTTATTCTCCTTTTCGGCGTTACTGATTTTTTTTACATGTGTAAGACAATTTCGATAATATAATAATCAGTGGCGTACGTGTCAGGACTTACACATTTTGATAAGTACGGTCTTAATCTCGTCTGCGGTAAGTAAAATATTTCTCATGTATACATACATAACCTCACTTTCTGTCAGTTTTATGTGCCTGTATCTTGTAGTTGCAGCGAAAAATATTTATTATTGTTGATACAAACATGCGGAAACTGAATTGCTAATGCGCAACTAAAATGTATAAATATTCCTTCCACCCATAATAACAAATACGTTCATGATAAATTACCTGCTCTTTATTTAAAAATATCAATGCAAATATTTTCTGTACCTTCTAAAAATCCTAAATGTGTGCACGCACCATACCTGCACCGGCACGCATGACGTGCGACACACCTGTCACGAATATGAGGACGCAGCTGTGTCATCCCCTGCGCGCACGTCGTGCGAGAAAATCCGCACGTGGTGCGACACACGTGCGTCGCACCGTGCACGCACTTTGCTATCTGGGTAGTGACTCTCGTATAGACTTACTGTCCATGTCCTTTAATGCATTTACTCAAGCCATAAGAGAACATGTTACGCATTCTATGTAATTGAGCAACGTATTTTCTTTTAGATAAGCCGTCACTTATACTAATCTTATGATGATATAATTATAATGCTACATAAAAGTAATATTAAGTATTTAATGTAAGCTTACACGTAATCCTGTAATTGATCCTAGGATTGTAGGATTTATAATAAACTGAAATGAAAATGAAACTTTTCTTTGAAATCCCTTCAAATTATAAAAATCATTTCCTTAAAGTATCGGTGTTTTTTTTAAATAGGAGTGCCCCTTAAGAGCGTGAAAATGCTTAATTTGAACATCTTTTTAAATTATAAAATTTTTAATCTGTACTCTCTAAATCTAAATCAGTGAAAAGTCACTGGTAGTCAGTGAAATCTCACTAATTCAAATAGCTAGAATCCGGTCACTGAGAACCAGTGAAAAGTTACTTATTCATTCAGTGAAAGTGTCACTGTTGAGAGTTGGCAGCACTGCACCACGTCAATTTAGCAGTCATAATAAAATAAGATTTTAGTAGATTCAATGAAATAATCATAGTAAAAACTTAAAACCCATTAATGTGATGAAATATTAAAAAATGTGAAAAGATATATTTTTCCCGCAGTGAATACAGCACACTTACAGTCCGAAAATTCAAAAATTTATTTCTTAACAAAATTATTTTTGCTACTTAAGTAAAAGAATAACAACAACGCTTTACTTTAAAACTTAGAGGTTATATCTCGCATTATTTACTCTGGTGTTACTGAATTGATTAGTGAAAAGTCCGGAATCACTGATTAATCAGTGAAATGTCCAACTACTATTTCAATCAGTGAATTTTTAACTGATTCATATTTAGAGAGTAGACATACACAGATCTCTGACATACTTCTATTCAAACCGAAAAAAAAAATTATTCGACTGTGTGACTATAAGGAAATGGAGATTTTAATCCTATAGGGAAAGTATAACCGAAACGTACACGAGTTTCACAAATTATATTTAATATCATAACTATAATTAAATTATAATAGAAGTCGCTGTTACAGAGCGTACAAATGATTAATTTGAAAATTTCTTGTTTGTGTAAAAAGGTTAAAAACAGACTACCATCACAATTGAGGTTATGGTTCATTACTCACCTTATACTATATTTCACGTATTTCTTCTTTTACAGACTTTACAGTGCAACGGTTGGCAACACTGAGCCAACCTCTTTCTATCTCTGTCTCTACTTAACACACAAACAGTAACACGTCATGACGCTATACTCTTCTCTTTCTTACCTTTATTTCTTTCATCAATTGTATGCATTAACAACACGCGGATCACACGTCTGCTCCAATGTAACCGCGCATTACTAAATACGAAAAAACACGTGTCGTATTATCGAACTCGAACTACGATTCGATTACTATTTCCCACTGTGATCCTGAAAAGACCAACTTGCCATGCGCATGCTTCGACTGAATGGCGCTTATTGGTTCTAGTTCGCGTCCTCATTGGGAATTCAAATACAGGCGCGTACTACAGCCAATCAACTATATTACAATTCACTGACAAATTCAAAAATTTTAAATAATCACCCAAGTCAACTTCAGAAAAACGCAAGTTATATTCTCAACCCTATGATAATATTCAACAACCCCCTAAGATCACCCCTTCCAGTTTTGCCTTAGTAAATCCGAAGAGCATCCACGTAAAACACTCAACAAATATTAAAATGTTAAATAATCACACAAGTTACCTTCAGAAAACTTCGAACTCTATTTCCAACCCCATAATAATATTTAATAACCCCCTAAGGCCACCCCTTCCACTTTTACATGGACAAATCCTTAGTGCCTCCACATAAAACACTAAACGAATTTACAAATTTGAAATAATCAGCCAAGTCACCTTCATAAAACCCCAAATTATATTTCCAACCCCATAATAATATTTAGCAGCCCCCTAAGACCACCACCACCACCAATTTTAACTGAACAAATCCGAAGACCCTCCACGTAGAAAATTCAAAAAATTGAAAAATTTGAAATGATCACTGAATCCACCTTCAGAAAACCTCAAATTATATTTTCAACCCCATAATAATATTCAACAACCCCCGAAAGTCACCTGAACGTGATGAACGTTCGTCAATCAGCCAGTATATAACACCTGTTTCCAAAGCTATGAAGAGTAAACATAAGCATGCTAATTATTCCTATAAATTGATTTTTCTATTGATAAAAAATAAGAATAAATTGTAATTACATAAAAACATACAAGTTTATCATGTTTGAAAGAAATAAATCATTTTAAAGTCACGCCGCATTCCAAGTACATGAGTGTACCCGGGTAACCCGTCACACCGATAAAGGTGCAAAAACAATTCTAACCTCCCCAACTCTCCCCAATATTTCTACTGGACGAAAACTTTTAAGAATATAGATGATACATTAAGTAACGAGCTCTCATGGACTTTCAGCTTTGAAGCAAGTGTCCGGCATAAAATAATTTCAGTTTAGAGACACAAGACTTACCCGGGTACCCCGTCACGCACCCTGTGCGCTTATTACAAAATAGAGAAAACGCTATTTCTACAATCTACAATTAAATTTAATCAAGTCAGACGTATTATGACAGAAGTCTATATTTTTCATTTATATAAACAGAAGTAACTTTATTGTCAAAATAATGGACGAAGTATTTAGGAACAATAAAAAATAAGTGAGGATTTTTCAAAATTTTCAAATGTTTTGTTCATTTTATTTTGTTTGTGGGATTTATTACTAATGGTACAGTTATTGGTTGGTTTGTTTATTGGATTCTATAAGATATTCTATTAATTATTTGACATACGTTCTCCTGAATTCTTAAAGAATCTAACTCAAAAATTACATTTTTTTTATTTTACACATTTATATTCTTTATATTCATATTTTCTCACTCGAGAAAAAATCTCGAGCCTAAAGCAAAATTAACAGGGTTATGAGGTTACCCTGCTGGAAGTAAAAAGATTGAAAAAGATAGAAATTTTGGGGATAGGAAAAGATAGAACTGTTCTATCTCTCTCAATGGGTCACTTTGCATCCCTAAAACGCTATCTTTTCTTATCCGTAATCTCAATAACTTTCTATCTTTTTCTCTATCCTTCATCACGAAGGACTCTTATCTTTTTCGATCCATTAGTCTATCTATCTATTACGAATTTTAATCTTTTTCAATCACTTTCTTTATCTTTCGTGACCGAAAACTCTTATCTTTTTCTACCCCTTAGTCTATCTATCTATTACGAATTTTAATCTTTTTCAATCTCTCTCTCTATAATTCGTGACCGAAGACTTATCTTTTTATATCCCTTAGTATATCTATCTATTACGAATTTTAATCTTTTTCAATCTCTTTTTCTATCCTTCGTGACCGAAGACTCTTATCTTTATCCATCCCTTAGTCTATCTATCTACTACTAATTTCAATCTTTTTCAATCTCTTTCTGTATCCTTCGTGACCGAGGACTCTTATCCTTTTCTATCCCTCAAAATTGGGGAGTCCATCGAAAAGTTAAAAAATTCATTAAAAAAATTAATTTGACTTTGACCACGTATCAGAAAGTCAACGTGACGTTCATGCTTATATACCTACATAATTAAAATTAATTTCTCTATCTCACAGTCGACAACTGTGACGAACTTGGAACAAAACGGTTTGCTAGGCCTCTACTTATAGGCCCGAAGACTAATTTCACTTGTTGGTTACTTTTACCCTCAGCCACCTAGCGTCCCCTACTGGAATTAAAAAAATATAGATCCTATCTTTTTGAATAATTTTGAATCTTTATGATCGAAATAGATAGAGAAAATGTATCCCATTCTATCTCTTTGTCAATCTAAATTCGCGTCTATCTTTTTCAGTCCTCTCTATTCTATCTCATCCTATACTTCATCTATCCACTTCAATCTTTTTCTATCTCTCGATCAATCTAAACTCCTGTTATCTTTTTCAATCTCCTTTTCCCTATCTCTTCTTATCCTCGATCTATCCGCGTCAATCTTTTTCTATCTTTTTGTCTATATAAATTCACGTCTTTCTTTTCCAATCTCCTTTTCTCCATCTCATCCTATCCTGCTTCTATTAACGTCAATCTTTTTCCATCTCTCAATTAATCTAAACTCCCTTTATGTTTCCCCTATCTCTTCTTAACCTCGATCTATCCAAGTCTATCTCTTTCTATCTTTTTGTCTATATAAATTCAAGTCTTTCTTTTCAAATCTCCTTTTCTCTATCTCATCACATCCTGCTTCTATCAACGTCAATATTTTTTTATCTCTCTATCAATCTAAACTCCTGTTATCTTTTTCAATCTCCTTTTCCCTATCTCTTCTTATCCTCGATCTATCCGCGTCAATCTATTTCTATCCCTTAGTCTATCTATCTATTACGAATTTTAATCTTTTTCAATCTCTTTTTCTATCCTTCGTGACCGAAGACTCTTATCTTTATCTATCCCTTAGTCTATCTATCTATCTATCTATTGCTAATTTCAATTTTTTTCAATCTCTTTCTGTATGCTTCGTGACCGAGGACTCTTATCTTTTTCTATCCCTCGAGATTGGGAGTCCATCGAAAAGTTGAAAAATTCATTTAAAAAATTAATTTGACTTTGACCACGCATCATAAAGACAACGTGACTTCCATGCTTATATACCTACATAATTAGAATTAATTTCTCTATCTCATAGTCGACAACTGTGACGAATTTGGAAGAAAACGGTTTGCTAGGCCTCTCCTTAAAGGTCCGAAGACTGATTTCACTTGTTGGTTACTTTTACCCTCAGCCACCTAGCGTCCCCTGCTGGAATTAAAAAGATATTGATCCTATCTTTTTGAATAATTTTGAATCTTTATGATAGAAAGAGATAGAGAGTGGATCCCATTCTATCTCTTCGTCAATATAAATTCACGTCTATCTTTTTCAACACCGTCTTTTCTATCTCATCCTATCCATTATTTACCCATATCAACCCTTTTTTATCTCACTCTCAATCTAAATTCCCGTCTATCTTTTTCAATCTCCTTTTCTTTATTTCATCCTCTTCTACGTTTATCAACGTCAACCTCTTTCTATCTATTTTTAAATCTGAATTCACGTCTATATTTCTCAATACCCTCTTCTCTATCTCATCCTATCCTTCATCTATCCACGTCAATATTTTTCTATCCCTAAATCAATCTAGATTTCCATCTATCTTTTTCAATATCCTCTTCCCTATCTCATTGTATCACACATCTATCAACGTCAATCTTTTTCTATCTATTTTTCAATATAAATTCACGTTTATCTTTCACAATACCCTCTTCTCTGTCTCACCTTTTCTTTTGTCTACCCACCTCAATCTTTTTCTATCCCTTTGCCAATCTAAATTCACGTATATCTTTTTCAATATCCTTTTCCCTATCTCATTGTATCATACATCTATCTTTTTCTATCTATTTTTCAATCTGAATTCACGTCTATCTTTTTCAATACCCTCTTCTCTATCTCATCCTATGCTTTACCTATCCACATCAATATTTTTCTATCCCTAAATTAATCTAAATTTCCATCCATATTTTTTAATCTCCTCTTCGCTATCTCATTGTATCATACATCTATCAACGTCAATCTTTTTCTATTTATTTTTCAATCTGAATTCATGGCTATCTTCTTCCATACCCACTTCTCTATCTCATCCTATCCTTTATTTATCCATACCCTTTTCTCTATCTTTTCTCTAGATAGGGAAAAGGAGATTGAAAAAGATAACGGTAGTTTAGATTGATAGAGAGATAGAAAAATATTGACGTTGATAGAAGCAGGATAGGATGAGATAGAGAAAAGGAGATTGGAAAAGAAAGACGTGAATTTATATAGACAAAAAGATAGCAAAAGATTGACGTCGATAGAAGCAGGATCGGATGAGATAGAGCAAAGGAGATTGGAAAAGAAATACGTGAATTTATATAGACAAAAAGATAGCAAAAGATTGACGTCGATAGAAGCAGGATAGGATGAGATAGAGAAAAGGAGATTGGAAAAGAAAGACGTGGATTTATATAGACAAAAAGATAGAAAAAGATTGACGCGGATAGATCGAGGATAAGAAGAGATAGGGAAAAGGAGATTGAAAAAGATAACAGGAGTTTAGATTGATAGAGAGATAGAAAAAGATGGACGTGGATAGATAAAGTATAGGATGAGATAGAAAAGAGAGGATTGAAAAAGATAGACGCGAATTTAGATTGACATAGAGATAGAATGGGATACATTTTCTCTATCTATTTCGATCATAAAGATAAAAAAGGATTCAAAATGATAGGATCTCTATCTTTTTACTTCCAGCAGGGTAAAGAACTGACTTAAATATGTTGTAAATCCCGGATTTTTTTTTCTTCCTAAGAGATATTCCGCAAAAAAAGGGAAAAACCCCTTAAGCGTCAGGTTTTAAAGGGAAGATTTTTATATTTCGGTTCGGAAATTAAAAAAAGGCTCTAATTCTACATAAATAAAAAAATTTAATCTTCTGAGGGAAAATTTTTCGCTAAAAAATGATTAATACCTTGATTTTAATAACGCTACGAAAGTATTGAAAAATTTTCCTTTTTGGTTGTTCTTAAAATATAATTTTCTTCCATTATTTTGGATAATAAAGTAGCTTTTGCTTATATAAACAAAAATGTAATGACGGGTGAACAGATCTTAATGTTTACTTTGTGCAATGTAAATTAAATTAAATTTATGATTGTAGAAATAGAGTTTCTCTCGATTTCACAATGCACTTAAATGTTACATTTTTCTACACTTTTGCACTTAGGAAATAAAAATTCAAAATAAAAAAAAAATTCTATATGATTTATTTATTAAATAAATCTTGAAAAAATGTCTACTTATTTTAATTGTGGGAATCAAAATTTAAAGAAAGAGCAATAAACGACTTAGACACAATAAAAATTAAATAACTTACTATATACCGGCAGTATCGACTATCGCTTTACCGTACATAAAATTGTTTGTCATTTACACCAACATTATATGTTTTATTTCTTGTCCACTTTCTCGGATCTCAAAATATTGGGAAAACTTTCTGAAGTCAGTTTTGAAATATAATACATCTTCATCGTACGCCGCAAGCACAAGAAAATCCGCACGAACAGTTCCGATATTTTAAGCAGTCTTAACCCTACTGAAAATTTGCGGCTGCATTTGCGGCCGCGTATAAGAAACAGCATTTGCAGTCGCATTTTGAAATATTATAAACCGCTAAAAAATTTACTTTGACTTAATTTGCATTGTCTGAGGTGTAATTAAAGAAGCACAACCGTGAATATTGATCAATTAAAGAACAAAGTTCTTTTCAACGTAGTCAAATTCTTTATCTACGCAAAATCGAATATACAACAATGATTGGGATGTAATTTTATCCATATTTAGAAATTGAGATCGAGATCACCGCACGTAAAGATTAATTAATTACACCGACTATCAAGAAACTACGAATTCATCGATTCCTTTGCTCTACAGCTTCTCAGAGCGTTGCGACTGCACGTGTGCGCCCGTGTTCGAACACGATCGCAGCCAGATCCAGGTTCGTGGATCATAGTAAAACATGGCGGGCCTCATTTCAACCAATCAAAGCAATGGCCTACAGAATCTACCCTGCCCTGTGCGTCGCATCATTGGAAATCTAAATATCGAGTCGGTTTAAAAATCTAAGCGTCGATTTTGTTATGTATATTAAGTGATTATTTTGCCGATAAAATATAACACTCGAAAAATATTTATTCGAATCGCACTACAATTTTCAACGGTTCCTTAAGTGGAATAAAGTATTTTTATGTTACAATGAGTGAAAGTGAAAACAAAAGACGAAGAAAAACATTCTTGGACGACGATGACGAAGTTGTACCTCGCACCACACAATACAGAATAAGAGTGCAAAGCAGGGACATTCATTCCGATGTAAGTACAAACTATTGCACTAACATATAAATACTTAAATATGTGTTGTAATTTTTGTATTATCTTCACTAAAAAGATCAGCTTATTGTTTCCAGTGTTTGACATAACCTAAAAATGAAACATTTCAAAGTCCTCAGTCCTCTTGCCAACAACTTCATAATGATTTCAAAGGATATAAATTGTGAATGCAACTTTTTCTTAAAGAAACAATTGTTGATTATAATATTTTTTTCACTAGCTGCGAATTCGAGTTGATTATAATATTGGAAACACTCGAGATCGAATTCGCAGCTAGTGAAAAAAATATTATAATCAACAATTGTTTCTTTAAGAAAAAGTTGCATTCACAATTTATATCCTTTGAAATCATTATGAAGTTGTTGGCAAGAGGACTGAGGACTTTGAAATGTTTCATTTTTAGGTTATGTCAAACACTGGAAACAATAAGCTGATCTTTTTAGTGAAGATAATACAAAAATTACAACACATATTTAAGTATTTATATGTTAGTGCAATAGTTTGTACTTACATCGGAATGAATGTCCCTGCTTTGCACTCTTATTCTGTATTGTGTGGTGCGAGGTACAACTTCGTCATCGTCGTCCAAGAATGTTTTTCTTCGTCTTTTGTTTTCACTTTCACTCATTGTAACATAAAAATACTTTATTCCACTTAAGGAACCGTTGAAAATTGTAGTGCGATTCGAATAAATATTTTTCGAGTGTTATATTTTATCGGCAAAATAATCACTTAATATACATAACTAAATCGACGCTTAGATTTTTAAACCGACTCGATATTTAGATTTCCAATGATGCGACGCACAGGGCAGGGTAGATTCTGTAGGCCATTGCTCTGATTGGTTGAAATGAGGCCCGCCATGTTTTACTATGATCCACGAAACTGGATCTGGCTGCGATCGTGGTCGAACACGGGCGCACACGTGCAGTCGCAACGCTCTGAGAAGCTGTAGAGCAAAGGAATCGATGAATTCGTAGTTTCTTGATAGTCGTTGTAATTAATTAATCTTTACGTGCGGTGATCTCGATCTCAATTTCTAAATATGGATAACATTACATCCCAATCATTGTTGTATATTCGATTTTGCGTAGATAAAGAATTTGACTACGTTGAAAAGAACTTTGTTCTTTAATTAATCAATATTCACGTTTGTGCTTCTTTAATTACACCTCAGACAATGCAAATTAAGTCAGAGTAAATTTTTTAGCGGTTTATAATATTTCAAAATGCGACCGCAAATGCTGTTTCTTATACGCGGCCGCAAATGTTCAGTAGGGTAAGCAATTGCATTGAATACAGAACGAGACTAAATAGGACGAATAACAATGAACTAATAAATTATAAAAACTGCACGCGTTTTTAGTCGGTTTTTAGGGTTAGGTTTCCGATCGACGTCTCTATGCACTTACCCGATTCCGAACAATTCAACGCTTGTCCCGATTGAAAATTATTGAGAACGATAAAAAAAATTTGTCCCTATTAATACCAATTCAAAACGATTCACTTGGAAATCGATCTCAATCGGCTCCAATCATTTTTTTCTAGAAGGGCAAAATTTTTTTACGTTAGACATTCAAGAAATTAATTCTATTTTGGAGCATGAGTCACCAGAAACTTTTCTCGATTTTATATCAAAATACCATTTTGAAAAAGGACTGATAACCAGGCGCGGATCCAGAGGGGGACCACGGCGCCCGGTAAGAAGATGTGGATTGAATTGAATAGAAACGTTTCTATCCAAATTAATGTCGTTTTTGAAAATCTCGTTTGAATGCAGAACAGCGCCGCAGCACGAAATGAAAGTGATAAAAATGAAAGCAATTGTAAGACGGAACAAAATGGCATTAAAGTGTGAACAAAAAAGTGAACATGAAAAGAAAGTGATAAAAATGAAAGCACTTCGCAAGGCAGAACAGAACGGAATTTAAGTGTGAACGAAAAAGTGAACACGAAAAGAAAGTAATAAAAATTAAAGCACTTCTCACGACGGAACAAAACGGAATTACAGTAGTGTGAGCGAAAAAGTGAATGATTCAAACGGAATTGACTTGAATTAATTTGCGTACAAAATATGTAAATCGCCGGATTAGACATCAGAAACTTTTGTTGAAAATTGCAAAGAATAATAACAATTTTCGTTTTCAAGTATATGTATTTCAAACTTTTTATCTCGAACACAGGGGCGTTTACACATACAAGATTATATAAATAATGTAATAATATACACTGCCGTGCGAAAGTTTCCTCACATCTGTTTTTCAGTAGCTTAAAAAAGCACTCTAGTTTTAATAATATTAAACTGTAAATTTTCTTTAAATTATTGCACGGAAGCTGATGAAGTTGTGAGCATAATGGGCATAAATTGAAGGCAATCTGTTAATTTTATTGTAAGTTATTTGAAAAAAAACTTCAAATTTTAATGTTTCCGAAAAATATCAATAAGCCCAAAAATAACAAAAATTTTTCATGTTTTTTGGCTAAATTTTAAGATAATTTTCTACATTAATGTAGAAAATTATCAATTTCAGTGACTTAATGAGATATTTCAAGAATTTTTTCCTTTGATACAGTCAAAGGTTGAACTTGGTTTAAAATGTCATAAAAATTGAAAAATATCTCACTCCTAGGAATTTTTTTAAAAATAGTTTTGATTTCATTTTATTAAAATTCAATTAAATCGGTCAGAATATTTTTATATACATTTTTTTAAATTTAATTTGTGAATTATACCAAGTTTAAGCCTTCGGCTGTATCGAAGCAAAAAATTTAGAAATATATCTTTAAGTCACTACAATAATACAGAAAATAATCTTTAAATTTAGCCCAAAAACATTTTAAAATATTATTTTCGGAATTATTGCCATTTTTCGGAAACATTGAAATTTGAATTTTTTTCAAATAACTTCTAATGAAATTAACATGTTTTCTTCAATTAAGCCCATTAGGCGCATAATTTCATGAGCTTTCGTGCAATATGTAAATGAAATTATATACTATAACAGTATTAAAACAGGAGTGCTTTAAACTATTGAAAAATAGATTGAGCGGCAGTTCCATAAAGCTTAGTAACTGGGGAATACAAATTCCGACGCCAACTAATTGACCTTTCGCGCCTAATAGCAACCTCAAGAAAACCTGGCAGTTGGTACCTTGAAAACCTGGAAAAACCCTGGTGCTTACCTATATCTAAACCTGGATTAAAATCTAGGTTTTTTTCCGCCACAAAAACATTTAATAAAAAAAGATGTGAATCAAGAGATTTAATGTTCTCGGGGCGGACAAAAGCCTAAATTTTATATTAGCTTTTAACCCAGGTTTATATATATATAAGCACCAGGTCTTTCCACGTTTTGAAGGTACCAACTGCTCGGTTTTAAAGCAGGTTTTTTCAAGGTTGATGTTATGCAGGTTTGGCAGTAAAACGAAGTAACATTTTCTAGAATCGAGGAACCACTACTTTTAAAGACGAAACAAAATAAAGTGACTTATTAAGCTCCTGGACTTTGTATATATTAAAACGATTAATTTGCGTTTCTTCCTTGAAAGTAATTTTCCTTTTATTCGAAGAAAACACTTCCCTGAGTATTCTCTTGATAAGGACTTAATATCTAATATGATAAAGTTTCATGAAAACATACTTTTAAATCTTAGTATTTAATAGCTAATAGATAAATATTTTTTTAGATCTCGCGACTGAATGGCAGTTCTGCTGTCCAAAAGTATAACCTAGTAAGTCACATTTTTACCGCAATTGAGTTATAATGCTTATTGGATTAATCACATGTTTTTCATCATTTTCATATGATTAAGTTCAAGAAATAATTGCTCAATAATTATATATTTATGATTTTCAATTTACCAATACCTAGTATGGGACGATTTGAAATTAAGTTCCATGGAAAAACCCAGCAAGTCAATGGATTTGAAACAGAACCTAGTAAGTCTGTTACACTTACTAGGTTTTGACTTCGAAACGCAACCTCACTAGCTTTTACGCTGTTTGTGAAATATTTTTGTAGACTTACTAGCTTGTTAGTGTCCTGTGGTCACGTGGGTACGAAGAACGAAAACAAGCGGGGCAGTTCCGTTTGATTTCGTGAAGCTGTTTGGAATCTCGGATGAAACACGTGGAGACTCGCTTCGCCTCGCTATTGTGCGTGTCGAACGATTTTATAGTGTTTATAGTTTTTCATTTCAAAGTGCCTGTATCACCAAAACTTAATATCACTGTAAGTATCTTTTTAATGAAATATTAATGTATATAAGAATTGTGTGATTTTCTCAAGAAAACTTTTGCTATCATAGAGCCATCAAACATTTATTTTTAAAAATAGATCTTCACTCTAAATGACGTAAAGTATATATTAGTGGAACATCAAGAACAATTTGCGAGAAAAATAGAAAGCTTAGAAGTGAAAAATGATTTTATGAAATCGTTAATATGAAATTTAATTAAATTGGACTATTTATTACAATTTCATCAACTTTTTCAAGACTAGAAAAAATAATTTTGTCATGAAATCATTAGAGAAATAAGAGTGAAGAAAATAATCAGTAATTCTTTAGAAAAATCAGTTATTCATTCTTGGAATTTTTTGTTTGAATAATTTGTTTAAAAATGTGAGGCACTCTCTAAATCTGAATTAGTAAATATTCAATACTGTATAAATCAATACTGAGGTTTTTAACCGACGAACCAGTTTTTTTCAATTGATTTGTTGAAATAATAAAATAAATTGTAACAGTCTCACTTGTACTGAAAGGAAACAAAACGTTTTTACCAATGTATCGATAACACTCTTCACAAGTCAAAATAAATAGTCAACAAGCTAATCAATAGTTTATTAATAGTTAATTATGATAGTCAATGATCGTTCGATAATAAAAGGTAATTATAATTGGTTAATAATAGTAATTGATAGTCAAGTCAAAAATAATGAAATGAATGTGATCACTATTATTATTTTAACTTCAATAATGAACATTCTAAATTTCCTAGAGTTCAGGTAAAAACATTGCATTTCTAAAAGAGAAATATCAATTTATAACCAAATAGTTAAATTTCCAACCAAAAATATGATTTTTAACTCTAATTATGAATCTTTAACCAAAGAGATGAACTGTCTACTTAAATGATAATTTTTCAACGAAAAAAATTAATCTGTAACAAAGTATTAATAACATTCATCTTTCAACCAAATAGTTAAATTTCCTACCAAAAAAAAGGAGTTTTTAACTCAAATTATGAATCTTCAACCGAAGACATGAATCTTCTAGTCAGAGGATAAATCTTCAACAAAGAATTAATGTTTAACAAAGTACTAAAAACAATCATTTGTTAACCAAATAGTTGAATTTTTAACTGAAAAAATTATTTTTTCCCCCCGAAAAACACAATTTTCAAATATGGCGAATAAAGTTGTAGCGAAATAACTGAATTTTCAACTGAAAACTATGAATTTTGAACCAAATAGTTAATTTTCAACTGAAAAAGATGGAATATTAACAAAAAATATAACCGAAAACTGAATACTTGTACTTAAAAAAAGTGATTTACAAATAAATGAATTTTCAACAAAAAAGTTATATTTTGAATGAAAGTGATGGATTTCAAATGACATGATCAATCTTTAACTAGAATAGATCAATTAAATTCTCATGTTAAATTTTTGCTTATTACTCGTCAAATAATTTTCTGAAGAAGCGATCGAAAATATTCCATGGCCCGCATTCGAACCGGGAACGCCGGGCCGTGGCACACTTTTTCTCGTTTTTTTAGGAAATTATTTGATCAGTAATCAGCAAAAATTTAACATCAGAATTTAATTAATTAATTACCCTGGTTGACAAAATAATATAATTACCTAGAAATGGATGAATTTGAAACAAAAAATATAACATTTCAACCAGAAAGATTAATTTTCCACCAAAAATACAAATTATCAACTAAAATTGATCAATTGTTAACAGAAAATGGAATATTTTGAATTAACGTTGAAAACTTTGATTCCCAGACAGAAAAAAAACGAATTTTTGAAAAATTAATTGAATTTCTAGCCAAAATAATAAGGTTTTCCAGACAACCAAAAAAAAAACATTTCAACCAAATTTTTTATTTTTTAAGTTAAATAGACCAATTTTCTACAAAACAGATAAATTTTCAAAACGAGAATATGAATTCTGAATAATCAAGTTTATTTTCAACCAAACATTTGAATTTTAAACCAAACAATTGAAGTTTCAAAGTAATAATAAAATTGTTGACCAGAAAAGATAAATTCTTAACTAAAATATTCAAATGGAAAATATGATTTTGAATCATAGTTTGAACTTGAGAAAAGTTGCGAGTCGAGTGAAGAAACCGTATGCCTCAATTTTCTGGAAATCAAGGCTATATGAAGGTGATGTTACTAAAAATTTGTCATTGAAATTTAATGAAAATCAAAACAAATATTCTAAATTGTAGGTCTTTAGAAAGGTGTGGACCTTCATATTTTTCTATACCCCTAGAGTTCAAACTATTTACCCTATTTGCATCAGAATTTTGAAAAGTTTGTAGCAATTTTCTCTTCAATACATTTTTTGGGAATTCATGAGTGTCTGTAAGAAAACCGAATTGAGTAAAGTCAGGTTGAATTCCGAGTGAAGTCATCGAGTACTCGAAGAAGGTCGAGTTTCATTTTTTAGTAACTTAAATTATTCTCCTAAATATGAATAATAATATACATTCTCATTGAATACAGATATAACTATATGAAAAATTAAAGTGTATATTTTTGCACACTTCTTGAAGTAAATAGATGACGCACGATCATACCAGGCTGTATTTGACTAATTCAATTATTCACGTGATAGTCGCTGGTATATGCCCTTAACTTTGGAATGAAATTCGAACAGATTCAAGTACTGAGTGACTCGACTCAAAAAGTAGACTTGGCGGTATATCGCATAATACACATTGTCAATATTTTTTATTAATTCAAAAAATGATAAGAATTTTTCAAATACTCAGCTTTAGATTTGATATGGATTTAATCCATTGAAGATAAATTAGGTTACTTTAATTAAAGATTTCTTCTTAAAGTTTGATGTAACAATGTTGAGTACTTCAGGCTGCTCATACGGAAAAATATTACACTTCATAAGTTATGTTCCTCTGAACAAGGTGAGACTCATATAATTAATTATTGAAAATCATGCCTAAAAATGTTATGTTTTACACTAAAGAAGAAGTCAAAATATTTATTCGATTCATATTTGAAATATCGCTGAAACGCGATAATTTTGTTATAAATTTAAATACTATAAATGATATTCCAAAAAACTTTGTAAACTTAATCGAGTCAAGTCGGTCTTTCCGGCATCACTCAGTCAGAAAAATTGGAAATCCAGCAACAATCAACAAGCGGTGAAATACCCCTGTCAAAAAAATAATGCATTTCATACCCCTACTGAAAACTGGACTAGAATCGACCGGTAAAGGTTCGAGCATTTTGCGAATAAATTATCAGATAATTATTTTTATGTTCCAAAGTCATAGAAAATATCGTGATAAATAATTGAAAATCTCTTATCAACAAAAATTTGTAACTTCTTTGCTGTATGAGAAGTTTCTTAGAATTTTTTTCTCTTACTAGATGGATTTAAATGAGAAGGAGACGGATTCAGAACAAGCAAGCAGTTCTTGTCAATTTCCTGATATGCTTCAACCTTCTGTGATTTTCGATTTCGCAAAGAACACATCATTACCAGATGGAACCATAGGAGATTCTATTATAATCCCTATTGATTACTCGGAATACGAATTTCAAGATTTTGACGACCATGCAGTGGTTCTTAACACTGAGGAGGATCGAGAGTTAATTCCAGGATGCAAATCATCTGCAGAGTTATGCTCTGGTCAAGAATCAAATTTAACTGCAAAGACCTTGACGTAAACGTAGCACAGAATACTAATGATGAAAATCTAGATCCAAACAGTATTGGTGAGAAACCAATCACGTCGAAAAAGCGATCGCGATCACGAAGCAAAGAAGATAATTATTTTTGTAAATACAAATTATTACCTCTATGCCAAGAGAGCTGTCGAAATAAATGTAGGACAAAATTGAGACCTGAAAATAGACAAAGAATCTGCGATGATTTCTGGCACAAAAGTTTCGGTGAACGTCGACTGTATTTTGATGCACATATCATTCAGAAAGACATTAAGCAGAGGAAAGTAAATGATATTGAAGAGGGTTTTAAAAGAAACGTTTCTTTAAACTACACACTACCTCAAGAGGATGGCTCTAAAGTTACAGTTTGTAAAACAATGTTTCTCCATACGCATGGTTTAAAAATTGATGGCATGGTAACGGAGTACCTGAAAAGCAAATGAGAGAATTGCGGTTTACCGGGTACTTTCGATAGATGTGGAAGTAAGTTATGGATGAAAAGCATTGATGAAGGTCGTGTGAAGAGTCACAGAAACTCATATTATCCGCAAGTCTCTCATTACCGCCAGGAAAACTCTCCAAATCGAAGATATTTGTCTTGTGATTTAACAATAACGTCTATGTGGAAGGATTATCTCAAGAAAAATTAGGGATATAAGGTTAGCTATGAAAAGTACAGAACTGCGTTTCAAGAAGAGAATATAGGATTCAGTACACCGAATGCTGACGAGTGCCTATTATGCCGAAAATTCAAATCTCATAATTGTTCGCGAGAGAACTTAGAAAATCTCACTGCCATTCCGAATGATATTGTATGTGCTATTGGCAAAGAACAAGAAGTTCACAAACGGTTCTATACTGAAGCTCGAGAAGCTTATTCTAGAGATAATGCTGAAAAATGGGATGATCAAGTAGAAATTTATGCAGTGGATATGCAAAAAGTCTTGATCATACATATTGATTGCATGAAGCAATCAATGGAAGATCAGCAAAAGATGTTACATCTGCTTACTTTAAAGTTATTAGTTCGACACCAAACCCTCCTTCCAAACACTTCATATTTTGGTCGGATAATTATAGTAGGCAAAATAAAAACTGGTTATTTTATTCCAGCCTTAGGAATTTCACATGATGAGTAGAAAAAAAAACAAGAGGGCCAAGAGCAATGCTTGTGAATCTTTAGTGAGAAACAAGTTGATATGTGAGTTGGAATGAAAAGCTTTAAATAGTGTCTATGACAAATACTTTTTCTTATACAATTTCCAAACATTTTTTTTATCAAAGTTGCTATAACGTCAGTAATACCTGTACAAAAATGTATACATATGTACAAGTAATTCAGCGACGTTTTATCAAGGATGAAAGTTTATGAAATTTGACTCTTTATTCTGTGCTTGCTCATTTTCTTATCTTTGCTTTAATATCTTATGAAAAAATAATTTCATAACCTGAGGCAATAACTGATAGGCATCGGTTCAAGAGAGTAACTTTATTTTAAAAACGTATATTTTATGTGTTATGATATAATGCTTCTGATCATATATAGCCTGTGACAAAAGCTAGTCCAAGTATCAATACTAAAAATTATTTAAGCAATAATAATTATGCAAACGTGATTTAGCGTATTATATCAAGCCAAAATATTTATCAATCTTTCTTGTAAGCCAATTAGGTAAGATAAGCCTCTGTTTTTTTTATAGCTGTGCTAGTACTTAAGTATGTCTCTATCAAAAGTTTTTAAAGTTTATACGTATTTCTTTAATTCCACATGCTGAATAATAAAATTCTTCAAAGCTGAATTTGAATATTTTTGAATGAATCCTTAATATAAAAAGATAGTGTAATATTATTCCGTCAGACACTTTCTGGCGAGCAGGATAATAGTACGAAATGTCATCCACAAATTTTTATTGTGATATACATATATCATTTCATTCCCAAGAAAGCCTTCAACTGCCAAACAATTTTTTGGAAAACTTTTTTATGAGCGCAAAAAATGAAAGTGAATTACAAGGGTATATCAAAACATATATATCACGTCTAGAATGGTATCCTAAAATCTCGAAGGAATCTCTTTTAAAATTGATTAAATCCTCTTCGCATATATAATACATATTCAAGACAGGAATAACTTAATTTTAAAGTCGACTGGAATATAAACGGACAGTAATTTTAACTGAACATAAGTTTCTCTTTAACATAACCTTTCAATCACGACAGAAACATAGTAAGTCATCAAGCTCATGACTTACTATGTCTCACCATTTAAGAGGTGACTTGCTAGGTATTGCATGGTATAAAAGGTCAGATTAAAACACTCGATCCCATTGTTAAACCTGGCAAGTCCAGTTTTTACATAAAATCTATCACTTTTTATATTTGACTGCATATAGCATCATGAATAATAACATATAACGATTTAAAATATCTAAAATAAACACAATGAATAAGTTTCTAAACTTTTTTCTCATTTTATAACTGCCTAGCACGTGTTTCGCTAGAAGCGGTTCTCCTGTAAAATCAGTACAATGTGCCTTGCTAGGTTTTACGTTGGGACAGCAGAGTTCAATAAAGCTTAATAACTGGTGAATATAAATTTCGACGCTAATTCATTGACGTTTGGCAATAAAACGAAGTAAAAGTTTATAGAATCGAGGATCTAATACAATAAAGCTTCTTGGAAATATAATACTTTTAAATCTTAGTGTTAAGTAGCTAAAAGGTAAACCTTTTTTTTAAATCTCGCGATTGAACGGTAGTTCAATAAAGCTTAGCAACTGGCGAATACAAATTCCGACGCCAATTCATTGACGTTTGGCAGTAAAACGAAGTAACAGTTTATAGAATGGAGGATCTAATACAATAAAGCTTCTTGAAAATATAATACTTTTAAATATTATTATTAAGTAGCTAAAACGTAAACCTTTTATTTAAATCTCACGATTCAACGGCATTTCAATAAACTTTAGTACCTGGCGAATGCCAGGTACTAAGAACATGTTTGAAAATCTGATATTTTTAAATCTTAGTATTTAATAAGAAATGAAATAAAGGTTTTTATAGCATTAAATCTGCTTCTAGGATTTCTTCCCCTGCACCATCTAACATTTCCAAAACATCTTTCTCCTTGTCGCTGAGAGCCAAAGGATCTATTTCGTCGACCTCCTGGAAGTTGCCCTGCGTGTTGCTCGCCTCTGAACCTTTCTGCGGTTCGCTCCAAATCACGTCCAACTCATACTGAAATTCATTCCCTTCCAACTATTTCTGCGTTTCCCTAACGTCCAAATCTTCCAGCATGTCATCGGTATCATCCGGGGCATTATCAGCTTCTATCAGACTGTCTGAAAGACTAGAGGAAAGAACTTTCTCTCCGTTGCCCAAGTCAACCTCTACATCATCTTCATCACTCTTTGCAGAAGAGGCTCCCATGACCTCCCTTTCTAGTTTACGGGCATAAGCTTTCTTCTCCACGTCCTTGATCTGTGCATTTTTTTTACTTATGTGAGAGTGCACTTTTACGGATCCTTCAAATTTTCGTTTCAGGTCTCTTAATTCTTGCGTCAAAGACATATTTGTGTCGCGTAGAGATGCAACTGTTGTTTCAAACATTTTGCACTTATTGCACTCCTCAGTCTTCGCAACATTCTCTTTATTTTGAATTGATCCCAATGAGCTTCTCTCAACCTTCAGGCTTCCAGGCAAGCTTGCAAGTTCTGTGTAATTTTTTTCATTTTCGACTGTTTCGTTCTTCGCAAATTCTTGTGTATCATCATTTTCTCGAAACTTTTCCAACCGTTTCTTCAGGAAGCCTTGCACGTGATTTCCGTCTGCCTGAAATAAAACAAGTTTAAGAAGTTTATTAAATCTCCGAAAAATGTCACTGATTTCCGACGAAAAACACTTAATAACATTCAATAAACGTAATAAAATAAAACTACCCCCTATGTAAAAACTGATACTCGGAAAAAACAAAGTACACCAAAATGTTGGGCTTATTTTGGGCTCTCGTATGCACGAAAAAAAATTCCAAAAACCACCCCCTTAGTAAAAACTCATTCGTCTATCTATAAATTAGAATGTTTAAGAAGCCCAAAAATCAAAGACTCTATTCACCTTATAAAATTCTCAGAAAATATCATTTTCCGTCAAATCGAGTCTCTGGTAGGGGTGGTTTTAAAGATGTTGTTTGGTGCATTTGAGAGCCCAAAATAAGCCCAAAGTACTGATGCACTTTGTTTTTTGCAGATTTTATTTTTTGATCAGGGGTTTTTGTGCACATAGGGGGTAGTTTTTGGAAAAATTTTTTGTACGTTCGAGAGCCCAAAATAAACACAAAATTCTGGTGTACTTTGTTTTTTCCGAGTTTGATTTTTTACACAGGGGTCAGTTTTATTTTCAGTAGCGGTGGTTTTTGGAAATTTGTTGTTGGCGCGTTCAAGAGCCCAGAAAAAAAGTCTGTCGTGTTTGATTGCTAATTTTTTTATTTTTATATAGTGGAGGTGCTGGCTTGACTCAAGCCAGCACCTCTACTCCAAATTTGAATTTTCATAAGAAGTAGTGGAGCCCAAAAATCGGCAATACAGGCCAAAAAAGTCCACAATTCTGATACTTTCACAATCACTAGCTGTCCAAAAAAATTGATCACCGTCTGATGTGTTTTAAGGAAAAAATATTATACGGTATCGGTTGTTGTACTTATTTTTGATTAAAGGATAAACAGGGTGGCGATTTGGCGGACGATTTCAAATTCCCGGTTTCTCCGGTCAAGTTTTTCAACTTTCCCGGTCAACTAAACGTAACACACTCATATTTGCTGCAAAGCACAAACATATATTTTAATTCATGACGTTCATTCTAAACATCTTTTAACACATCAGTGCAAATCATTGCAAAATAAATGAATTTTGAAAAAAATACTTAAATTTTCCACTGAAAACTACCAATTTTTTACAAAAAATGGAATAATTAAACTTTCGGTTGAAAAAATTAATTTTCAACGAAAAAGAACGGATTTTTTACAAAATAGTTGAAATTTTAAACCAAAGTGATGAATTTTCAAATAAAATTATAAATCTTCAACTGGAATAATTAAATTTTAAACCAAAAAGATGAATTTTTAAACAAGAAGATTTATTTTTGAATAAAAGATTAATTTTCTACCAGAAAATTCAAGCTTTCAAAAAAATACACGAATTTTTAAAGAAATAGTTGAAGTTTCAATTAAAGACGACACATTTTTAACGAAATAGTTGAGTTTTTAACTACAAAAGATAATCATTTTCAACCGAAAATGGAATAGTAACATTTTTATTTCAAAAAATTAATTTTAAACCAAACATAAGAGTTTTTAACTAAAACAATTAATCTTCAACTGAAATAGGTGAATTTTCAAACCAAAAAAATTAATTTTTAATGAAAAAAATTAATTGTCAACCAAAACTTAAATAATTAACTTTCAAGTTAAAAACATTATTGTTCAACCGAACATATGAATTTTCAACTACAACATGGAATTTTCAGTTAATTTTCAGTCATCCAAAGAAAAATAATTCTAAAAAAATGTAACAGCTGATATTTCAACCAAAAAAGACTTTCATTTTTAATCAAAAACAGTTGAATTCATAAAAAAGACGAATTTTCAACAAAATAGTTAATTTTTCAACCAGAAAAGATTTTTCAGTCAAGAAAGAAACAAAAATTCAACCAAATTTTTGAATTTTTACTAAAAACGGTAAATTTTAAACCAAAAATGCAATAGTAAATCTGCAGTTTAAAAACTTTATTTTCAAACAAGAAATAAAAACGAATTTTCAACAAATAATATGAATGTTTAATAAAGTAGTTCAACTTTCAACCAATTAGTTGAATTTTCAATCAAGAAGATGAATTTTCACCCAAATCGTTTAATTTTCGACCAAAAAAGATGACTTTTTAATAAAATAGTTGAATTTTCAACAAAATAGATGAATTTTTAACTGAATAGTTAAATTTTCAACCAAAGAAATGAATTTTCAACTAAAATGATCAAGATTCAACCAAGAAAATGAATTTTTAACAAAGTAGTTCAACTTTGACCCAAGTTGACTTTTCAACCAGAAAAGATTTTTCAGTCAAGAAAGAAAAAAAATGTCAACCAAATTGTTCAATTTTCTACTAAAAACGATGAATTTTCAAAAAAAGAATAAAAACCCATTTTCAACGTAATAGTTAAATTATCGACCAAATTGATGAATCATCAACTGATAAAATAAATTTTTAACAATTTAGTTCATATTTCAACCACGTAGTTTAATTTTCAATCAAGAAGATTAATTTTCTACAAAAAAGAACGATCTTCAACAAAAAATATGAACTTTCAAACAATAGCTGAATTTTGAACTAAAAATTATCAATTTCCAACGAAACATGAAATAGTTAATCTTTCAGTTAAAAAAAAATTGTCAACAAAAAAAGAGAATTCCCAATAAAATATTTCAATCTTGAACCTATAAAATTAATTTTTAATCAATTAATTCAAATTTCAACCATGTATTAGAATTTGCAACCAAAAAAGATGAATTCTCGATGGAAAATTTAATATTTAAATGTCCAACCAAATAGTACAATTTTTAACAAAAAGAGATGAATTCTGAACCAAAAATATAATAGTATATAGTAGACTTTTTAATTAAAAAGAATCAACTTTCAACTAAAAATAGTTACATTTTCTTATTGGTTTCTATTAATTCAGTTTGAATTTAAGATGAAAAACGAGAATAAGGGGAAGTTTCTTGAAAACAGGGGGAGAAAAGAGGAATTCTTTTTAAAAAAGGGAAAGAATGTGAAGTCTGGAAAACAGACACACAGAATTTTATAAACTTCAACTTTAGTTTATCGAAAATTCCCTCACTCTTTCAGGTTTTCCCTGACATTCCTTGACTTTCCCTGATCAGTTTTAAATTCCCTGGCTTTCCTGAATTCCCTGACCTGTAACAACCCCGGCAAATTTTAAAATTTCCTGATGCGAACGACACCCCGTTCAACTATAATTTTTATCAACATTAACATCTGTAAATAATACGAACCCTGCGGCAAGCCATGCAAGATGTTAAAAGTGAGAGAACGATGTTCCTGATTAATAGGCGTGACTACCACAGCATACAAGCAACCCCTGCTCGCAATATTTCCAAGCACTCGGCTGAGGGGCACTTCCTCATTTGGAAATAGTAAATCAATCGTCAAACCCAATTTCTTTAGACGTGACTCAATGATTTCAGCATATTCTCTGTAATGTAAAATATCTTTCAATAAACTGATAATCAGGAATCATTACGAATTAGAGGCATTTTCTAAATAAGCGTTATTTTTATAAATTGTAATCATACTAACGTGAGAGCTTTGCTAACAACGATGATTTCACAGTCATTATTTTCAGCTGGTGCAGGAGGTGGGTAATCCGCAGCTGCAGAAGGTGGTCTGAAAATATTTTTACTTTATAAGCTTTTCGACTTGGCTATCCGTTAAACCTTTCAACACTAAGAAATAATTTCTACTTACTCGAAAGGAGCCTTGAAGTCGTCATAATGATTTCCACTATCATTAAAGGAGTCTCGACCAAATCCAGGACCTCTTCCTCCCATACCTGGCTTGCCCATATCCCAATCCCGTCCACTAAACGGTTCCCACGACTGAGAGGACTACGATCTCTAAAACCAGGACCACCAGGACCATCATTCTTTCTCTTTTTTCCGCCTCTGTTACCACGTTGTCTACCATCACCACCACCCTGACCACCGCCAGATCCTGGGTTTAGCATACCTCCAGACCGATTTGGTGCACCTCCACCGAACTGATTTCCTCTATTTGGATTTCCTGGTCCACCAAACGAATCGTTCCCACCTCTATTTTGAATCCCTGGACTAAATTGGTTTCCTGGTCTATTTAGAACATCATTATTAAACGGTTCAAACTGATCGTTATTGTCCCTGCCCATATTTCCATCGCCGAATTGATCTCCACGATTCAACGCTTCATTACTCCCTCTCATTGGGCCAGTATTTTTGAATGAATTATCGTTACCCGGATTGGAATTTCCATTACCAAAACTTTGATTGCTTCCTCTAAAACTTGAATTTCCACCCTTGAAGGAATCGTTACCAAAACCACCAAATGGCTTTGGTGGTCCTCCTAGTCGGCCCAATCCCTCTCCAATGCCACCTCCCATACCTGGATTATCTGTCTTAGCTGGTCTTATATCTAAAACAAAACGGATATATTTCAATGCGGAGAATACTGCACACACGTATCGAAAATATTTTTTTCATTCATAAATCTCGTACCCATTCGTCTTCCTTTAAACAAAGCCCCATTCTCACTCTGTATGGCTGCTCGCGCTGCTGGCTTATGTTCAAACTGTACGAAAGCAAATCCCCGATCTATCAAAGACCCGACAATTGTCCCATACTTTGAAAAATGTTCTTCTAACTCAACTCTGTTCATGTCATCTGTCTACAAATGTCCGACGAAGATTCGGCTACTCACCGTAGCCGGGTCTTTCAAAAGTCGAGCGGCCATTTTCTACCAGGTCTCGGATTATTCCTAAAAATTGAAACGTTTTAGAATTGAGTACTTGGAGGTAAATTTTGATACGAGTAACAACTTTAACAAAGTCTTAACTCTATCACTGTAACCTTTCGTTCCTTCGAATTATGTGAGGGATATATAAATTTTAATTTCTGGTTCAAAAAATACGTCACGCTTCCCCCCCCCCCCCCACCACCATTTAACACATCTAAAGTTTTTAAAATATTCAATTTTTTACTTTTTACGGCGATTTATTCACAAATACTTCATCTTGAGAACGAATGAAGATAGGAAGCCGTTCAGTGGCTCTAAATGTGCAGTTTTATGATGCAAGTGAAGTGCAATAATTAAATTTGTGATAAAATTAATCTTACGCAAGAAATATAATTTTGAATATTTCTGACATTGAACAGTGTTGGCACGTGGGCAGCACAGCGGGACAAGTCTTAAAAAAAGTACACTTTCAATGACAATAGTTACTCCAGAAGAGTTACGATTGTCATCAGAAGGGCACTTTTTTCTACCACTTGTCCCGCTGTGCTGCCCACGTACCAACACTGATTAAAGCCAGAAATATTCAACATGATATTTCTTGCGTAAGAATTATTTTATCATAAATTTAATTACTGTACTGCACTCGCATCACAAAACTGCACATTTGGAGCCATTAAACGGCTTCCTATCTTCATTCACTCTCAAGATAAAGTATTTGTAAATCAATTCCCGTAAAAAGTAAATTATTGAATATTTCAGAATTCTGAAAAATTTCTGGGAACAGGTGAAAGTCGGCGCTTGAAAAAGGAGGTCGAGAAACCCAGTTTTTTGGGATGTTTTGCCCTCTAACTATTGCTTACAGATGCTTTTTATTAAACAATTTCGAAATTTTTTTGAGTGAATTGCAATCAAAAGAAGTTAGGGGCCTCGACTTTTGGCCCCGACTTTAGTTTTTCGTAGTCCCAGGCGGAAACCATAAAAGCTCTGCCGGCATTTTTGGTTCCGGAAAACCGTCTGCCAATAGTATGGCGTGGCCCTTTTAATCGATGAATACAATTTTCGGTCATTTCCCGGTTAATTCGAGGTCATCAAACATTTTGCCCAGTCATTTAAGAAATAGTTTATCATGGAAAGTAGTTAATGCAATGACTTTTCTTATTCCCTTAATTGTTTGATCAACAATTTTTTGAACTAAAATAGATGTTGTCACATTTTTTGCTATAATTAAAGAAGGAGAACAATACTTAAGAGACTTTTAATATTTGACAGGATTCTTTCCAAATCAGGCAGGTTCTGCACTACAAGTCGTTAGAGTAATTAAATTTTGGCGTTTGTTTACAAAAAGATACACATTTATACACATTTTTTCTTTGAACTTCGATAATTTTTGACATCATCCAGTTATTTAGTTATAGTAATAATTATTATTGTTCAGTAATTGTTTTCTTTCCAGAGTGGTAGCAAAACTTTATTTTTAAAATTCCCTTCCAATTTCTCATTTTCCCTGACCATTCAAATTTAAAGACCAGAATTCTAATCTTGTAACATTTAAAATATAGGACCATTATAAATTCAATAAAATAATTTTAAATTCAAATTTTTGAATTCATTTTTCTTGAAAGTTATTTAAAGTGTATCTTATAGAAATTCCCTGACTTTTGTAAGCTTATTATTTTGTAATCCCTGACTTTTCTAATCAACGAATTTTCACCTAACTTTTCCCAAATTTTCAAGTTCAAAATTAAGAAAATCGCGGCACTGAGATTTGTTTAAAAATATAAAGTTTAGTTTTATGAAAAAAAAACCCACACTTATACATTTTGCAAATTTTATGTTTAATTAATTTTTCCTTTTACAAGCAAGGCATCCTCTGAGTTTTATGCAGATTAATCCATTTCTGGAGGGCTCATAATTTTTTTTTCTAAAAATTGAATTTTCAAAAAAAAAGAAATGATTTTTCAACCAAACAGATGAATTGCTAACTAAAATGATGAAACGTTAACCAAAAATGACTTTTTAACAAAATGGTTCAACGTTCAAACAAGTCATTGAATTTTCAACTCCAAAATATGAGTTTTCATGAAAAAGTGAATTTTTTATCAAAAAAAAGTTGAATTTTCAACCCAAAAAGACAGGTTTTCAACCAAAGGTTGAACCACTGTTGTAATCTCCCTGGCGGACCGAACGAACGGAGCGGATACGCTACAGCGTATACTTATAGTATCCACATCGTATCCTCTCCGTATCATGCAAGAAAAACTCATTTAAAAAGGAAGATGAACATTTCACTTGTTGAAATTCGGATTCTACGTGAAACCCTTTCTAGTCCAGTGGGACACATATGTCCCAGTAGCGTGTTTAAAAATCCATAACTCCGTGAAAAATTAAGATATCTTCATTTTTTTTTCGGCATGAGCTTGAGAAAATCATTCAACAAACGTAAAAAATTTGCCCACTCATGGATCTTGTTGCATGCCAATACTATAA
>CAKNYM010043345.1:486-46848 GCA_932195095.1 Andricus curvator
AGTAATGAGTAATGAGTAATGAGTAATGAGTAATGAGTAATGAGTAACGAGTAATGAGTAATGAGTAATGAGTAATGAGTAATGAGTAACGTGTAATGAGTAATGAGTATTGAGTAATTAGTAATGAGTAATGAGTAAGGAGTAAATAATGAATAGTATAGTATACCATTAAGCCATTTCCCTTTCAGGGTAGGCGTGACACTACCCGATTCGGGTAGTGTTTCTAGGTGGATAGTTTTTCGTAGTAAATAACTACTCCAAGTGTGGGCTCACCACACCCACGGTGGGCCAACAGCACGCAGTATTCTCTAATGGTCACCCATCCAAGTACTAACCGCGCCCAACGCTGCTTAACTTCAGTGATCTGACGAGAACTGGTTTTTTCATCGTGGTATCGCCGTTGGCGATAGTAACTGATAAATGATGATAAGTGATAGGTGATCGGTGATCGGTGATCGGTGACGGTGATGGGTGATCGGTGAACGGTGATCAGCGGTCAGTGATCGGTGGTCGGTGGCCGGTGCTTAGTGGTCGGTGATCGGTGGTCGGTGATCGGTGGTCTGTGATCGATGGTCGGTGATCGGTGGTCGGTGTTCAGTGATCAGTGATAAATAATCAGTTCTGTTGGAAACATGGTAGCGAGCAGACGTGTTTGTTAATAGGTCCGACTCCCTAATCACTGGGTCTTGTCTTGTCTTTTATTGCCAACTCAAAAAGGTGGAAAAAGCTCCAAAGAATTGGGAAGCACTTGCCATGACGATGCTGCACAAGAAGGGAGACCCTGGTGATACTGACAACTACAGATCAACAACTCTAGTGAATTTCATTGCCAACATTTTTACGCAAATTCTTTCAGAAAGGTTAATCACTTGGATAGAAGAAAACGATGCAATTCCGGAGTTTTAATCGGGCTTCAGAAGAGGTAGGGGTTGCTGGGATGACCTTTTTACGCTGCAGTCTATCATTCCGATTCATCTTAGACACCCAAGAAGGGCGGTGTATGCATCGTTTGTCGATTTTAAATCTGCTTTTCGTTCCGTCCCACACGACTTATTGTGGAGTCAACTACACCGAAAGGGCATTAGTACTAAGTTTATAAATACAATAAAACACTTTTACGAAGACGCGTGCGCTAGTATTAGAACAAAGGAAGGCTGCACAGAATTGGTGAAGCATTCTCAAAGGGTGTTGCAAGGCGAAGTACTTAGCCCTCATTTCTTCTCTATATACATTAGTGATTTAGAAAATTTCTTACGGAACCAAGATTGTGCATTACGTTTATATTGTATGAGAACAGATTAAAAGTGAACACGGAGAGAACAAAAATTGTAATATTCCGCAGAGGTAAAAACGCTTCCGTCGATAAATTGTCGTTATTTCAATCTTGGGAGGAAAAACTCGATGTGACCGAAGAATACCAGTATCTGGGGGTACCGCATATAAATTCTTGTTCCTACTCTAGTTCGGCGGTAAAAGCGACCCTAAGAATAATTAACAATCTCAAAGCGGATTCATGGTCAACTCACGCTAAATTGTATCAGAGCTTCACAATTAGCACTCTATTATACGGGGTCCAAGTCTGATGAAAAAATCATTTGGGTGGTATCGAGAAGGTGAAGCTGTCTTTTTTGAACAATTGTTACATCTGTCCTCTTGTGCGCTTATCTATGCGGTACGGCTGGAAGCTGCAGCGCTGCTGCTGTCCTGTGTCATACTGTCCAGAACATTGTCTTGGATTGAGAAAATTTGTAAAATAGAAAATAGGCAGTATCCAGGGCAGTGTTTGGTAAGGCTGATGGGATTGGCGCGCGCAAGGAATGGTGGAAATATGCGTAACTGGTTCATAGGACTGAGGTAGAAAGATCCGAAGAGTTACTCAATATGTATAAAAAAAGAAACTGCAAAAAGACCTGGATTCCAGAATAAAATCAAAGAGTTTGGCCATCTGACCTCACTTAGAGGTTCGTCTAAGGGCGCAGCATTATCTGCTAAAGAGAATGTACATTAATTTTGAACGAATTTTCGCTCAGTTGAGGCTTCTTAGCATTCACTGGGTTGTGAAATATGCGAACTTCCGCTGGGTGAGAGTTGCGGGTGGTGCGATCAGGAAATATTAGACTTTCATCATTTCTTGTGTGAATGTCCAAAGTTTAGGAGTACTAGGTTTAAATACTTCCCGGAGTCTCAGGAAAGAGATTTTGGGAGGGAATAATTTCAACGAACTCAGTATCTGACTGCAAAAAATTTGTAAGAACGTGCAAAGAAATTTTTGAAATTAGACTAGGTAGATGAAGGATATGCGAGGAAGAGCGTGCAAGCGAAAAACTTTTATATAGGGGTAGTTATCCTTACTTTGTAGTGGTATTTTCGTAATTTTTATAGATATGTAATAGACTGGTTAGTCTCAATTAACGATATCATTATTATTAACTATTTGAAGAAAAAAAAAGTAATAAGTAATGAGTAATAAATAATAAATAATGAATAATACATAATATATTGTAAATAATATAAAATTAATACTAAATAATGAATAATACATAATAAATGATAAATAATATAAAATGAATAATGAATATCGAATACTAAATAATAATAATAAATAAGTATTAACTATTTTAGCAGATTTATCACTGGTAGATAAAAAATGTTGAAAAACTTATTGCAATCTTTTTACCATACATGTTACCATCAATTAATCATAGTGAAAAGTTCATCGTAACCTTCATTGCAAATTTAATTTTAATAAAATTATTTAAATTCCTTGAAAGGTGTTTTTTCTACTTAAAGTGTCAATTTTTCGTATATTTCAAATGGTCTATTTATACCGATTTCGTTGTTGATAAATTTAAGTTCAATCTATAAAAATGTTTATAACAATCATGTAACAAATTTTGTTATTAATACTGTTGAGTATGTATCACAAAAAATGTAATTCAAACAATAATGTAAAGAGAAAATAATTTTTACATTCTCATCATAATGAGAAAGTATTGGTTTTATGTGAAAAATGACTTTCGCGGATTCCATCAAATGTCGACGTTTTGAGGCCCCCTAAATCAGAAAAAATAGTTTTTACGTCGGTGTCTGTCTGTCTGTCGTTGTCGTCGTCTGTATATCGGATAACTTTTGAAAAACTAATCGGATTGAATTGTGCTTTGGTTCACAGTTTAACGGGGCAAAAAAAAAGATCGAGTTCGTTAACCAGCCATTTTGGATGAAAATTCAAAAAGTTAGAGCATTTTCAAAAATTTTTAGACCATTTTTTTCCAAATTTGAAAATTATATGTGCAGCCGCTTATAGTACTCGGAAATTTAAACAATTTATCTTCACGACTTTTTTTGATAAAAAGAAAATTGTCCGAGTTACAGCATTTTCAAAATCCCCCCCCCAAAAAAAAGAAAAGTATCATTTTCGGCCCAGCAACGCACGATACGAAAAAAAGTCAAGATAGGAAAAGTGTTTTTTTTCGCACATCCTACAAGATTATCATAACGACTTTTTGAATTTTCTTGAAAAATCGAAAATTCATATTTTTATTGCACAAGAAATAATGAACAATCAAAAAAATCAGTTTTACGGTCAAACTATGTAAGATACGGCAAATCATGAGTGGATTAAAATTGTGCATTCAAAAAAGATCTACAAATTTCTCATGGGTCACTTTTTGATAGGATGTGTACTTTTTGTTTTATTCGTAAAAAATAACATTAACAGTGAAAAAATCGGCCCGATAAGCGGGCACATTCTCATCAAAACTTTGCTTATTTACTTTATTTTTCATCTCGGGTGTGTTTTTTCACGATATTTCATTGTTTTTGTGTTCTCAATACTATTTCTAACGATTGAAACAATAAAATATAATAATAATTTAAACAATTTATTCTGACTGAAAATCTTACTTTTATTTCAGAATGCGTTTTGATCTTTGTTTACTAAAATAATTTCTGTGAAAAAATTCGACTATTACATTTATATTTCAAGAACTATGTTCCAAATAGACGAAATGAATATATATATATATATATATATATATATATATATTAAAACAAAAAAAAGAGTTATTGGTTCCTCGTTTAGAGGTGGCTGGGAATGCGCAGATGGAAACATATGCACTCCTATCTAATACAACGCTGCTGAAGGCTGGTGACCTTCTCAGTATAAAACATAAACCAATTGTGACTCTCTCGGTTTCCATTCCGTGTGCTCGCCCCCCCCCCTCCCCCCCTAACAGAAGTTTTTGTGGGACTGACGTAAGAACTGGACTCTCCACTATACGATGAATCACTACTTAATTTGGGCATGATTTCGACTCGCAAAACAAATTTCGCGCATAAAGGTGGTAGTTGGGTGTACAATCTAAACATGAATAATACAAACAATAAAGTAGCCTCGGAATGGACTGAAACTTTGATTGAGGTTTTGAAATATGCTCAGGAGTAGATAGGGAATCACATGGTTGTCAAGGGGTCGGTTTGATTATGAATGAAAAAGCAAGATATATGTTCCAAAAACGACTTAAATACTTTTTTCCTCCCCTTTTCAGATAGTTGGAAAAAAATCTTTCTGATTGTAGGATTTATTATAAAGATACGGAAATATACGCTGAAGTAAAGGAATTACCTTCTTCATTTTAAATCAAATACAACTTTAGTCAGTTTTATCTGAAGAACATTGAACATAACATATGGTCGTTGCGAAGCGCGACGACCAAATTGCGCGCAGCAAGCGCGCTCAAACTTTTGGGTTTCTATTATACGATGAACAGAAACGAGCGTGAAGCGCGAGGTTCACATGATGATCATACCAAATATCGAGCGCGAAGCGCGAGTGTCGTGATGAGAATGTGTTCCTTAAGGTCGATAGAACCTTAAGTAAATTAGTTCTTCTTTTTATGTAAAACTGACATAATTAAACCAAAAGCAGGTCATAACGATGAAGCTTACTAAGAGAGTATTAGCCTGCGAAGCGCGCAATAGCGAGCACACGAAGTGTGAAAACCTAGCGCGAGGTGAATGCATTGTCGTGCGCGAAGCGCGAGATCCAACAGGTGCGCGCCTTAGGCGCGCTGAAACTTGCGAGAAGTGGTTATTAAAAATTACGATAATTATTATATAATGTCTGATACAGAGTCGTATAACCACTATTAACTTATTTTTGGTTAAGTTCAATGAAAAAATGTTTTTTTCTTATCAAGAAATTACAAATCTATTCACAAAAACGATTTATAACAACCAAATAAGTGCTTGATTAACGCTGTTGGTTCATTATCGTACTGTATGTCTGTAAACCTAATTTTAATATCTCCTCACAAATTATTATTTTATAATGAAGTTGTAATCTCTATATTCTGCTCTAGATCAATAGAAAGCATGGACCTCATTCTGGGTATGCCTGGGGTTTTCCACCAGCCCTTGGAATATTGGCACAACTGTCCTTTCCATTTCAATCCTCATCCTTTTATGAATGGATAGAAGGAAATAGCTTGGACCATTTTTACCATCATTTCAAATCTAGAAGGAAGTCGTAAGGAAACAGCGATCCTGAAACCCTTGAAACATCTTTCTCATTGTCATCGAGTTGCTCGAACAAGCATATAATAAAATGTCCAGTACCTAATGGCTTTTAATGTCAAGACCCAAGCGTGTCTTTGCCAAATTTACAAGCAGTATACTCAAAATTTCAAACTTCACCTTTGGGCCTGGCCCCCTTCCCTTTTCTAATAAGTAATCACCCTCAAGTGCCCTTTCGAAATCATCTCTGCCAATTTCCAGAAGTGGGAGGATTTGCCTTGACAACCCGAATGTTGCCCTGTGCTGAAAATTTTCGCAAGTAAGTCTGTTTTAATTTTTATCAGTTCAAGTTCCGATTTTGAAAGAGCTACCTGAAGGTACGATCTTTTGAGATTCGCCGAACCTTTGCGGCTGAAAAAGCGTTTTTCAAATAATAGTTTGAATTTCCTCTCAGATTGCATCTTGGACATAAGCCAGACTTATCGTGTAAAATTTTGTTTTATTTGAAATTAAATATATTTTGTATTTTTGCCCGATAAATATCGGTAGTGTTAAATTATGTAAGTGCATCATCTCTTTTTGTGTTCTACGATCATCTTCTTATACCTTGATAACGTATAATAAATTGTAATAAAATTAAAATTTTTTTCTCCTTAAATTAATACCCTGTTTCTCATTTTAAATTAAGTAAATTGAATAAGCAAGGTGGGTTTCAACCTTTTGAACCGTGCAAGATCCCGCAACTTAACCTTATAGCCGCTCGGAAGATTAACACGATAATTTTATTTTAAATTATAACATACACGTAAAAATCACGGCGTGTAACACAGGCTGTGACGTAACAAAAATAGTGACAGTGGTGGGATATTTCTCAACTACTTTCTTTTTTAATTTCTCGTAACCTTTTAAATCTTCTTCCTAAAAAACTCTCTCCTTCCTGAAATCCAATTCTGTGCCAACTTTTAGCAAACTTATCCCTCTCTTGTACATTTCTGATAATTTTTTTTGTGTATTCTGTATTTCATTTTATGTCTGCGCAATTTGTATACTATTCTTGTCTATGTATTTTGTATATGTATATCATTTTTGTCTGTGCATTTCATATATCATTTTTTGTTGTCTGTCTTTCGGTAAGTTTGCCCCATACTATGAAGAGTATACCGCGAGTGAACAACTGCGAGTGAACAACTGCGAGTGAACAGTTGCGTTTTTCGCTCTAAACTCGATTGTATACGGAACACGTATAACCTGCGTCGTAACCGCGTTTTCTTATATCAATTTTTGAAGAACTGAGAGATATTCTCTGGCTTTATGACGATTTTTGTCAACTTCTAATTTAGATTATGTCTAGGAGTGCTCAAATTTAATATTCATTATTATTATTAAAGATTATAAGATCTACTCAATTTCGCAAGAAATTTTTGACCTGAACTACAATTCATTCGAAAATTGTATTCCTTCTGCATTTTTTCAAAAATTACTTTACAGTCCTTACATCATTTCTGTTTTAGCCGCATTTTGATAAATTTTTTCTTCTACCCAAAACTGATTTTTAAACTTTATCTACTTTCAAAATTGGACTTAGTCACTGGACCCCTCGAAAGTGTTCTCAACCTGTCAAGAACACGTTTTCATTTTGTTTGGAATTGGTTTCAGTTTTCTAAAGATTGTTTTCAACTACCTGTAATCTAAGAGGGAGGTAGAAGTGCTTTCTGAATTTTAATTTCTAAATTTTTTTTTCCAAGTCTAAAATTTCTTTCTACCATAAAAAAACCGTTTCAAAATGACAGCTCCTGGCGCAGGTACTCTGTTTATGTACCATCAAAGCGCGCTATCTAGTATTCCTGAATTCGATGGATACAAACCGGCCTTCCGAACTTTCGCGTTCGACGTGCAAAACGCGGAAAATCTTCTCTCAAAAGAATGTGATAAGAAGCTCTTCTTGCGCGGAGTTATCGCTTAATCGAGGGGAGCCGCTGAGGAATCGGTGGACGGATACACCTTCAATGATATCATGGATCTCGTAAAGCATTTAAAGAAGAATTTCTCAAACGGTCGCGAATTCAAGTATTATCATCAGCAAATAGCAAGAGTCGCGATGCTTCCTGAGAAGACCGCATCTCTGCATGCCGTGCGTGTACAGAATCTAGTAGTGGAGCAGTCTTGCCTCGCCGGCACTGATTAAGAAGCGCATTCAGATGCTCTGTTTGAGGCTATTGACCCAAAGGGTTGCTTTCTAGATGGTTTACCCTCAGAAATTGTAATTCGCGTGGCGATAAAAACCGGCTACGCTGGAGGATGCGATCGACAATGCTCGCGGAGAAGAGCGTCGATCACGGCACTGCTTGGAAAAGCGCAAAACCGCGGTTAGATACTCGCGTCGCGAGAGGTCACCAGGCAGTAAACATTCCAGAGATATAGCAAAAAGGATTATCGCGATTCTCGCGCACGAGCATATCTTGCCAATCGCTATAATGACAGTCGCTATTCTCAAAAATCGAAAGCATATTATCCGGACTCGTACAAATCGCGGAAATTACCCTGTACACATTCTGAATCGTGATCAACCTTATCACCAGGCCTCACAATCGTCCCTCTTCTTCTTACCAACGCGCGCCAGAGTTCACTGGAAGTAGCGCCTTTGGGCATTTAAACTCACAAAGCGCTCGCCATGCGAATCTGACGGCGAGCGCACAGAGGAGTGCTTCCAGGGTTGTAGTGGGCGCTACGCAGTCAGTTGTCAACAATGTTATTCCCGCTGCCCTGTTGTCAAAGTTAACGTTGGACAGTTGAAGGTTAGTAAAGGAATTTTTCTCGTTGATACAGGTTGCGCGGTGAACTTGATAAAACAAGATCACTTGCAACCAGAGACACCTGTGAATATCAACGAGCGAATAACCATCACGGGAATCATGGAAGGATATATATCTATATATACCTATACCTATACCTTCTTATGGATCCACCATCCTGAAGGTATTTGATACACCAGTAAAATTCTACGTGATTCCAAATAACCTTAGAGTTCCTAATGATGGTATTTTCGGCGGAGAATACTTTTATCAGGACCAAATAACGATATCATACTATAACAAGACAATTGTTAGGAGGAGCCGACCAATCACTCCTATACCCTTCATTAACCCGCAAAAATTCGCAGATCGGTATGACGATGAACCTTATGGGTTCCAGTTAAAAGCTTCCGTTTCGTCCCTTAGACCGCGAATTTGACATGTCGTTCCTATCGAGGACATAAACAAGGAATGCAAGGAGGGTTATCTGCCACTTATCGATGCCGGAGAAGGCGATATTATCGGTAAATCTGCGGTGTTCGACGAAGATGGTAAATTCTGTGTTATGGCTATTAACGTCGGCTATGAAGATGTCTGTATACAGATGGCTCCCAAAAAAATCATTCCATATGATGTTTATGATATCCAATCTCCATCAGACTTCGATGAGAAGCTCGAGATAATCATCAATCAATCCAGTCAAGGATCTGCCAAACGAGGAACGAGAGAGCGTGATCAAACTCATTCAGGAATTTTCTTATTTGTTCTTTCTCCCAGGCGATGGGTTCCCAGGTACAATCTTAGAACAGCACACTGTTCCCGCCATGGACGACGTGCCACTGGTGAAGAAACAGTATCGCTATCCGCCCTTCCATAAAGAGGAAATGAGAAAGCCAATAGGGAGATCGCTCGAGCTCGGTATGATTAAGGAATCAAACCCGCCTTACAATTCGCCTCTTTGGATTGTTCCCAAGAAGCCTGATGCTAAGCGAAACTGAAAGTGGCGAGTGGTGGTCGATTTTCGGGTTTTGAATTCTAAAATCGTGGAAGCCGCTTACCCCTTCCCCAACATCACGGAAATACTTGATAACTTAGGCAAAGCAAAGTATTTACTCGGTTTTTTATCTCGCCAGTGGATTTCATCAGATACCAATGATCCCTGCTGACGGGCCAAAGACCGCGTTTCCTACAGATCGTGGCCACTATGAATACTTGAGAATGCCTTTCGGACTGAAGAAGGTTCTGGCTACGATCCAACGCCTTCCTCTCAACCAAGGTTAAATACTTGTGCCATATCATTTCCAAAAATGGTGTTAGTCCCGATCCAGATAAAACCGAAGCTGTGCAGAAATTTCCTGTACGGAAAAATCAGAATAATATAAGACAATTCTTCGAATTAATCGCATATTATAGGAAATTTATTGTTGAATTTGCGACACGGACTAAACCATTAGTGGATCTGTTAGAGAAGGGTCGGAGGTTTCATTGAGGCGAAGAGCAGCAGCAAAGCTTTGAAGATATGACGGATACCTTAACACATGCCTCTCTCCTTCAATGTCGTGATTTTGAATAACCCTTTCTTTTAACGACAGAAGCTTCTGATTATGCAATCGGTGCAGTCTTGAGTCAGGGAAAGATAGAAAACGATCTACCAGCTGCTTAGGCGTCGCGATTGCTTAAGAAGGCCGAGCGAAACTATTCGGCTACCGAGAGAGAATTTCTGGCAGTTGTAGAGTTTGCCTGGCACTTTAGACATTGTTTGTATCGCAAAAACTTTACGGTAATCACATATCATCAGGCTCTGAGATGGCTTCACTCAGTAAAAGATCCATCCTCGAAGTGATGCGCTGGAGATTTTAACTGCATGATTTTCGGTAGGAAATAGTCTACAAGTCCGGCAAAACAAATAAAAATGCAGATGCACTTTCTTGACACCCGCCGCGCCGGAAAGGACGATGCGTGCGTGGTACGCGAAATTCGGATTTTACCTCTGAATCCAATATCCGAAATAAAGAAACGTGGTAGACCTAGAAAGAACCCCAGTGACGTCGTAGAAACAACAAAATGTGAAAATTCAGTCCCTGATTTATAGGACGCATGAATGTCCGCACGCGCGTGGTCGAAAAATTGAGCGACGTCGAGACCCGAATATAAAGAACCTTTGCTTCAACGGCACCGTAGCCTAGCATATTCGTCTTCTGATTCTGAATCGGAATCAGACTCAAGACCACCAACGCGAAGGTGAGAACCCCTATACAAACGAATGCTGTGTGATGAAAATGACGAGGATTATATTTCCTTGATTTCGGTGCGGAAGCAACCCATCTCTATCGAGAGTTTATTCAGAGATAAACCGTTTTATGAATTTTCTGCGATCCAGATCGTCGCTGACGTTCACCCAGCTGAAACCGCTGGAGAAATAGATCCAGCAACCTCACCGCGGCTGTCTTCAGATTCAGAGGAAATACAGTTGTGGAAACATCTCTTGACAATGAGAATGTCAATCTCTGAACAGCTTTACCTCCTTCTGAAGACACTGCCGTCATGACTCTTCCACCAGAATATAACCCCTCAGATTCTGAATTAATTTATAGTGAAGTTGAATCTGAGAAGGAAACGACTCTCGTGCCGTCCTCGTCCGACAATGAAACTCCCGCGAAATCGGGAGAAAAAAAATGTTGAAAGTCCGGAGACTCCCGACTTTTCAACCCCACCATCAACTTTTTTATCAATCCCTGTCGTGCCTCTGATCGTTGACAACGCTACTGAGTACACAGGTGGCGAATTAACGTGTTTACCCCATATTCCACCGCGTGAGTGCAAAGAGAAGCAGTCTGTATTGCTCGGATTGTACAAAACTATTCCGCCTGAGCCGTTATTAAATCCACCACGTGAATATTCTACCACTTAGTTACCAAACATTCCATTGTTAAAAATCCGTTTCAGGAAGCAGGGAAAATCGAACCAAAATTAACCTTAATCCTTTTTTGAACGGGCTGCAATACGTTTCTTAGAAAAAATTTGGGTTTGATTTAGTGTTATATATATATATATATATATATATATATCTTAATTTCACTTTAAAAATCACTATTACCTGATTTTCGGATAATATTAGTAAAAAAAACCGCTTTTTTGTACATGAGGATGATAAAATTATAAACTTCTGTTTATAAAAATGTTTATAACAATTACATGAACAAATTTTTGAATAATTCTATTAGTTAATTATCACAAATAATTAACTGCAATAATAACTGAAGAAAAAGTAATGTTTTATGGAAAAATGCCAGATTGAGACATTTGTTTATTGACATTGGTAATAAAAATTACGAACATTGTCGTTAAATGACTGACAGTCAGTTTGAAAAACACTATTAACTATGATGTTCGGATTGAACTTGTTACTGTTTAGGGATAGACAAGCATTAAAAAATCGCATCACATTGGATCAAATACATATTTCGGAATCATTCGCATTGGTTCGGAGTGAATTCCTATCAGAAAAATTAATTAAGGCAAGGTACTTTCCGAATAAAAAAAGTGATCAGCATGGTCTTGACTTTTAATTCTGCAGGCGCACATTTCTTGGTGGTGAGTCTCTTCCTTGAACCTTTAAAACCAAAAACTGCTATACTGTACTGTACACTGTACACTATTGTGTGTAACAGTACTTTATCCACTAAGCTTTCCGCAACATGAAAAACGTTTCCATAATTGTCTTGCCCAATTCAACACAGGACTTAATGCTGGATCTTTGCTGCATCAAGATTTTTCAACTGGCTTCCAGGAGGTACTATCACTTTTTCTACTATGGTAACTTAACAGTGAGTGGAAACTTGATGAAACTTACAGGACTCCTGAAATAGGCTTCCACGAAGATAATGTGGTGACCATCAAATTAAGGGCACTGACAGTATCCTTCTTGTTACAAAAGTTCTGGAACTTGCGGTACACACTCTATACAATAAAATAATTAGACAATTCATAGGACATTATTCTCAGTTTACTTAAAATATGAAGTATTTGATTTTCTCATAATAAAATAAAAATACAAGTGCGCGAGGAAATAATTACCACTGAATAAATTATTTGTCGCAAAATAAAATTTATGATGTATATGATGTATGTGTACATACACAAAAAAAGAGAATGTGCAATTGGTTAGGCGGTTCTAAAAATTCGACGTTGATCAGTTTTTCCTGTACTTTGAAATGATGATGATCCTTAATACTATTGTCTGCATCTTGGTTGTTATTTTCAATTCTATTGGTAAGCATAAAATAAATTAGTATCATCCTTTTTGCTACTTACTGTTCAACTTGCACGCGGAGGAGAATATATATTAAAGAAGACTATCTAGATATTACTAGTTAAGATCTTAGCGATTTAACTATGGGACAGAAATCTAGATATTGAAGTGGGGTATCAATAGATATTAAATAGAAGATTTTACGTGACCATATCCAAGATATTAAAGGCCAGAATCTAAGATATTCAAAAAACACTTTTCAATTATACAAAAATTACCTGTAACGCATGACAATTTCTATAAAATCCAAAAGGATTTTACATGTCAGTCCTCTGTTCTTGATATCCAAATTCTATAGCATTGATAATAATACGCTGTTCAAGGCTAACATAAGTGAAGCCTGTAGCGCCAAATCTTCATTTTCTTGAGAAAATTATGAGAGCCATACTCAAAGACACTTCATCCATTTTCCGCAAAAATTTATAATGCAATATGTATCCGAAAAACTACAACAGACACGGAGATTGCTCAAGATACGGACAAAGCGGGGTTAGAATCCTTTGTCGTCACGCTACACGTCAACGACATTGCTCCGATAAAATTTCGTTTTTTAAATATTTTAGAGATCAACGGATAATATCACTCATTTTATTCTCTTAATATGAACAGAAATTTCCCTCTAATATTTTGTATATTAAATAGAAGATATAAGATATTATACCGTAATATCTATATATTATGGTTAAATATCAATGTTTTTAATATCTACTTTTCAATATCTATTTTTCTTTGTGCACGTCGACCAATGTTTCCGTTTATTCATTTAATTTATTGTTGAATTTCGTAATAAGTAAAAAAGGTGGAGGTGACGTGTCCAATTTAGAAGTTGCCCAATACTGGCTCTTTCATTGTTTTAATAAAGTCAAATATGTTATATAACCACGTTCAATTAATATTATTACAAGATAAAGTGTTTTATAAGTTAATGACATATCAATAAAATCCTCGAGAAATCTCAAAATCTTAGTGAATATTCTAATTAAATTATTAGAATTTCACGGATAATTACGGAAACTGAACTATTTTAGATTTATTATTTCATTATTATTATTAATTTAACAAAAGCATGAGCTAAAAGCTTAATATATAGATATATAAATACATATGTGATAATCTGCTGCGATCTTTGCTTAGGTTCAAAGACCTGTGCAAAGAAGGTGAAATATGAACGTCTAGTTAATTAACTTTTACAATAAAATATAGACTTATTACGCTAGGAAGACATAATAAGGTTCCTGACTTTTAGAACTCCAAGTACAATAAGTCCAATCCAGGCCACAGGTCATGTTGTCCACACAACGATAAGAGATTTATAACCTGTAAAACCCAGTTGAATTTTAGAAAAGCAGTACCCGAATCTGCCAGGGACTGCAGTCGTAAAAGACAAATTCTAGACAACCTCTCTTCCCCCATGCCCTCTTTCCAACCAGTTTAAAGCCATTTTTAAGATACTATAGGCAATTGGGACTCTGCCTAGCTTTAGTCTCAGATCATAACATGGAGTGTAAGGAGGAAGCCCAAGCACTTTCTTGAAGAAGGTGGTTTGAGTGACCTTGACTTCCACACAGTATCTTAAACCCACATTCCTATGGCATAGAGCAGAACATTGGCTACGAGACTTTGAAAAAGAATCAGTTTTGAGCACAAAGACTCTGCTTTGGAGTTCCGCAGAACTTGCAAAGTTACCGGCGTGGCCATCCTTGCGGCAGCTATTTTCCTATTACAAGCCAGAGCAAAGGTACCAGAGCTCGAAAATGGTTTTCCCAGATAGTTGTATTCCCTGACCATCTCGAGCTGAGTGTCATTGAAAGTGAAACCTGAAATTCTAGGTGGCCTCCCTCTATGAAAGATTATGGTCTTGGTCTTTGACGTATTAACCTCCAAAATATTTAGGTCGCAATACTCAGTCAGGACATTAATTTTTCTCTGAAGATTAATGTGAGAGTCAGCAAGCATCACCATATCATCAGCATATGCCAGAAAGATAATCTCCATCAAATGATTGATAGAGATCTCCCTTACTCCCCGATTCCGAAAAAAATCTTCCATGTCTTCATTCGACAAAATAAAAAAGACGAGACTTAAAAGTTCCCCTTGGAGAACCCCGCAAGTCACGTGTACTGGGTCAGTGAGACCCAGTACGGATGGACATCTTAGCTGCGTCGTAAACGCTTTTCATTATCTTTATGAATTTCTTGCTAATGCCCAGATTCAATAGTTTAAACCAAAGAAGGTTGTGATTGACTGAATGAAAGGCCCTTTAAAAATCAACGAAACATGCAAAAACCTTACGTCTAGGAGTGGAGAGATGAATCTGAATAATAGAGTTTAGAACAAATATATGGTCCATACAACTTCTGGAAGCCCTGAAACCTGCCTGAAATTCGGGTATGCAATTCGCAACGTTTGCCCACTCAACAAGCCTATCCAGGAGGATCCGTGCAAATGTTTTTGCAATAGCATTCACGAGCTCAATATCTCTGTAAGAGCCCGGATCCTCTTTATCACCTTTCTTGAATAACATGCACGTGAGAATAGCTGCTAAGAAGAGGGAACCTCCTCAGTCTCCCAGATCCTCCTGAATAGACACTCAAGATAGTCTAGCCTAAATTCGGGTGAAGCTCGGTAAAACTCGGCGGGCACACCATCATGTCTAGGGACTTTGCCCTTTTTACATTTACGGATAGCAGTCTTTATTTCATCTTTTAAGATTTGGGCATCAAGAAGGGGATGCGTATTTGTACTCCAAGGAAAATCAAGGTTCACTTTAAGAAGATACAACGTATTCGCAAAAGCTTGCCATGATTGAATGTCAATGTTACTAATCTGTGCAAGTCTAGGCTTAAAGCAATCAACTGCTCTCCAAAACTCCGTCGTCCATCTGGCAGATGCAAGAGCCTGTTGGAAGGCCTTCTCATACAACATTTTCTTGGAGATCAACAGTGAGCTATAAGCTGTTTTATCTAAATTAAATTTTTTAATATCCGCCAGCGCGAACCCTGACCTTTTACACTCTATTAGGCTATTTTCAGCTTTTCTTTTGGCTCTAAAGCATGCCCAGTCGAACCAACGCTTTTTCCCTATGAAGCGCGAAGAAATAGTAGAAATCATACAAGCAGTTGCGGCCGCCGCATTAATTGCCGAGATAAGATTTTCGTTTAAAGCAGCCATCAAAGAGTCGAGCGCCGCCTAGGTCAGCCTTGCATTCATAATAATTTTACGCTTTACAGTATTAGCCTCACGTAGCCCCCATCCTCCCGGTAGCGATAGCTCTACACAGACCGGAAGATGGTCCAAGCGCGTAGCGATTGGAACAATTTTGAGGTCGTTTAACACATCCATGAAAGGTAAAGCGCATGCCGCGAGATCTATAGTACTCCCCCCTCCAGAGGAGAGGCAAGTAAGGCCAGCCAGAAAATCACCCTTAAATCTTCCGTTCAGTATAGCAAAACCACGTAATTCTAAACACTCAATCAGGTAAGTACCACGTTTACAAATTACAGGATCGGATATCAGCCTCCTCGTGCTCGCATTCGCCCCCTTCGGTATTAGTAGTAGTAGTATACCATCAAGCCATTTCCCTTTCAGGGTAGGCGTGACACTACCCGATTCGGGTAGTGTTTCTAGGTGGATAGTTTTCTTGTAGTTATAAATAACTACAAGCTTGGGCTCACTACACCCATAATATGCCAACAGCACACAGTATTCTCGAATGGTCACCCATCCAAGTACTAACCGCGCCCAACGCTGCTTAACTTCAGTGATCTGACGAGAACTGGTTTTTTCAGCGTGGCATGGCCGTTGGTATTAGATCAGGGCATACCTGATTCAAATCCCCGATTCGCGTATTGCAGTCTCCCCCCCCCCCCAGAATTATAGGCGTGGAAATCTAATCGATCAAGGACCGTGTCGAAACCGTCGCGCAAATTTTCATGGTCAAGACTCGATTTGAAATGAATAAGACCTACAATAAAAACCATGGAATGATCTGCGCACTTTACAAAAATCCACTCTGAGAAAGTATCCAAAAACTCACAGGTAAACCTTTTCCGACTCACAAATAGCGCCGATGGGAACCAAGTTTCGCTCAAGCATTGAATATCCCAGTCCAAGTTGAACATTGATAAGTTTCAGACATTTGAAAATCCATGACAGTTCCAGAAAAAAATCCGAGCAAACTCCCTCTCGTCGTCCAGGACAAATCATTTAATTACCTTATGGGAGCCATTCGATTCTCTCCGTGGCGTTTTTGTCTTGGAATTCTTGAGTTTTTTGGAGGGTCTACCTCTGTCTCCTGACTCTGTCCTTCGCCTCAAGAAATGTCTCTACCGAACTAGAAGGAGGGCTAGCAGACATGGCACTAATATCCTCAGATGACAGCACTTTTCCATCAAATTCTCACAGGTTGCCTTTTATTAATACATCAAAACGTCGATATATTACGCTGCTCTTATTCTGCATGAGCTGTCTTCTCGCCTGCCTTTCAAGCTTCGACCTGTCACTCGAGACTGTCAGGCCCATTGCCGTGAAGGATTTTAATTTTTGAAAGACCTGAAACCTTTGAGATGGAGAATTCAACCTAATCAACACCGTTCTGGCACCAAGCTTATTTCCCATACGAAAAGCAGATTCCACTACGACAGATTCTACATTAGCTTTTGGGAACACCCCACGTACAGCCCAGACTAGGTCGTTATTGTATGACTCAGTGTCCTTGAACTTATGCAGAATCACATTTGTGGCACTGGCATCCTTCCGGAGCTGCAAAACCTCTTCTTTCAGCAGTTTCATGTCGTTTTCCAAATCCGGGTTTTTCTTCTCCAGATCATCATTCCTTAATTTTAGAGATTCTGTTTCTCCTCTCAGAAGGTCTGATTCGCCCTGAATCCGCGAAACCGAACCCTTCGCGGCAGCTACATCGTTTTTAATTATCGGGGTATCCTCCTTCATGGAAGTCAGCAGGGTCTCAAATCGCGTTACGTTAGCAGGAGTCATACCAGGAGCACCCATTCTCGGTGCGAGCCTGGACCAATCAGCTGCTTGACAAACTGTGAGTCAATTTTTGATGAACTGATAACCAGAAATTCAGTTTTCGATTTTCACTGAGCAATACATACCACGCTGGAAACACCAGTTCCCGTTAGATCACTGAAGTTAAGCAGTGTTGGGCGCGGTTAGTACTTGAATGGGTGACCGTCTGATACTACTGCGTTGCTGTTGGCGGTCGTGGGTGTGGTGAGCCCACACTTGTAGTTATTTACTACAAGAAACTAACCTAGAAACACTACTCGAATCGGGTAGTGTCACGCTTACCCCTTGAGGCTCGCCGAAAGGGAAATGGCTTAATGGTACAGAATACACACCAAAATTTAGCAAGACAGATGGGATCAAAATGAAATAATTTAAAAATAATCATATAATTTTCAATGAAAAGCTTCGAAGGGTGAAGAGTTCAAAGCGTCATCACGATTAGGCACTATGAAAACCCTACCATAGCTGACTCAATTATATGTATATATATGAGGCACGTAAATTATATTTGAGTATCAACATTTTGAAAAACTATTCGCAATAAGCAGAAACGGACGCTGCCAAAATGGAATGGAATGATCGAGTTACCCTTTTACTATTCCTAAAGAATTATTCACATGACAAACTCATAATTTTTTTGTCTTTTCACAGAAACATCATCAGGTATGCCGCCCAAAGAAAGGGACTTTTTGTCACGTGTGGGGATGACTAATGAACATGCAAATCATGAAGGTAGCCCTAGTTTTCAAGAAAACCATTTCCTTAATAATCAGGCACTTTTAATATCATTGCTTTTTTCATAATACCTTAAGGCAGGCCTGCCCAAGTAGGGGAAAACTGCTTATTTGCCAGATGGGAATTTAACACCACCACCGACCTCTACTCATTCAACTTCACGAGAGCGACCACCCCCAAGCCTCTAGACCTGTGAAAAGGGAAGTGGTGGTGGAACTCGAACATGTGGCGAATGAGCAGTTTTCCCCTACTTGGGCAGGCCTGCCTTAAGGGGTAACACCACTCTAGGATTTTCAAAAAATCGATTTTTTTTTCTTAGCTTAAGATGTACTTTAGGGGCCTAAAAACAATGTGCACTTGGCCCCATTGCAAAAAAAAATTTAACAGGTCGAAATCTTGATTTCACCGAAGCGCCTCGAAGCGTGTACTGAGCGCTCCAGCGGCGCACTCGGATCCAACGCTTTTATATTTCTTTTACCTGTCGAAATGGTAAGTGGGAGGTCATTAGGGTTCCTCAGGTGTCAACTAGGGTGCGCTGATTTCTATTAAAAATAGTATAGGTGTGTCTGTGAATCAGTAAACGCTGCTGAGATTTCGTGGATTTTTCGGTTAGTAAAACTTTAAACGCGTTTTTCTCGAAATCACATTTTTCGAACTGGGCGGACAGATTACTCGGGCATCAGCGAACGGATTGACTTCAAATTTGGACAGTAGCTTCATAATTACATTCTTCGACGTACTACGTAGCCGTTTTTTGTTTGGTCGTAAACTTTTAATTTTATAAACAATTTTTCATCCTTTTTTTTGCGAAAAATCGATTTTTTTTCAAAGTCGCGCCATTTTTACAAAATTTGATTTAAACAATAACCGCTACGTAGTACCTTAGCCAATGGTATATAGATTAAGAATTATTTTTTTTCGTTCCAGGTCTCATACTTTTCATGTAATCCGCCCGCCCGTGGAGACGTTTTAAAAAAAGGCATTTCGCGAAATCAGCTGCATCGGCGCCATTTTGTATAAAAATGTTAATAAAAAAATGTTTTTCCATACTCCAATATATGCCTAAACATCCCTTCTTTAAAAAGAAATCCTATTCCCTCTTTAATATTCTCAAAAATAATTCACAAAGCTAGTCTTGTTTTCGGCTTCCAGAATGGTGTTACCCCTCAATTTCAATGAAAAATTGGTTCTTTACACCCTCATTATGATCTTATATTATTTTTTTACCAAATTATTATTTTTTACCAAATAACGCACATCTTCCTGGTATTCGTCACTGCTCACCGTCATCTTCTTCTTCTTCTTCAGACAGGCCTCATTCTCTTGAAATGTCTCTTCTTCCTGCCAGACCTCATTCTCCTGAAAGGGCTCTTCATTCTGCAGAGTCCTCTCTTCGAGCCAGGTCCAGGTCTCCTCCTGCCAATCATCCTATCTCTCTCTTTATGTTTACACCTGAAGAATTTAGATTCATACGGCTTATTCCCCACAAAAATCCGCAACGGCAATTCGAAGTTCGCAGATACACTTTTCCTGCCGATAGGCCACTTCAATTGAGAGGAGAAGGTACAGCGCCTGTGTCCATGCCAGCAGAAGAACAAACTGTTCTAACAACACACACTGGTGACGTCCTTGCAATATTGGAGCAAAATAATAGAGTGCTTCGTGGACTATATACTACAAGTGATCTCACTATGACACGGGCAAAAATTAACATGTATAGCGGCATGGTTTCCGAAATGAAACTAAGTGAAATGAAGGAAACTCCCTGTGGCTCGACAAAGCGAATCTCAAAATGTTTTCACGTTGTCCGTCTTAGCCACGCATGAATCCCAATTTTTCACACCGCTAAATCTATATAAGAAAATGTGAAACTAAAGTGGAAAATTCTTCGTGATCCTAAGTCAGATCAACATTTTAAAAATAACAGGTAATTACAATAAAAAGTTAATGTATTATCGTTTTCAAAGCTTAAATCGTTCTCTAATATCCCAGTCCCTTTTTTCGGAAACAGGTAGAGAAAGTTCATTTTTATCAGTTTTCAACGATAAGGAATTAGATGCCGTCAGAAGTTAGATCAATAGATAATCGTTTCTGGCGTTGCAACTGCACATTACAGAATACTTAAGTATCAATTATAAAGATTGACTTTCAATTTCAATCAGTTTATTGAGTTTATAGGTGGTAAAACTATTATTATTTCGCAAAAAATAATTAAATCAAAAATTCGCGTCATAAATATCTAACCGTTCAAAATTGATCAATTTTTGAATACAGCTGAATTTAACTTGTACATTAGAAAGAGACCATTTGGGTTATAATTCGTTGACGACGATGATAAAGATAAGAAGGTTTGAATTTCAAGCAGCCATTCGAAGGAATTGCTCGCATGAAAGCAATTACTGACTTTCCGTTGAAATCAAAACACTGTGAAATCGTCATTGAAAATTACGAAAATTGTTATTTAATGCATTATATGCAATTTTTAAAACACTATTATCTCATTTTCAGATAATATGGGTGAAAAACAGCTTTTCTTGTGTGTAGAAATTTTGAATATATGTTTCTTTTTTCATGAAAACGTTTATAATATTCACAAAACTGAATTTTTCATCAATTCTGTTGGTTAGTTAGCATGAATAACGTAATTTGAACGATTACTGAAGGAAAAATTATTGCCATTTTACAAGGAAGCGGCAGATTGCGATATAGTCGAGGATGTAGCAATAACTTTGTATCGAATGCTACTCATTTTTATCATTAAAGTACATTTACATGTTCTCCCACGAGATAAAATTCTACTAAATCTACACCCCAGCGATTGTTTTTGGGAAAATTCCCAAAATATGTCACAAATTTACCAAAATAATTAGCAAATATTACCGGTAAATTTGTCGGGAAAATTCCTTAAGCTCTGGAAAATTACGGAAATCTACACTAAATAATAAAAAATGGAGAAATTGAAAATGAATAATTAATAATATATAATAAATAATGAATAATGAATAATGAATAATAAATAGTAAATAGTGAATGGTGAATGGTTGATGTTAAATGGTAAATGGTAAATTGTAAATGGTAAATGGTAAATGGTAAATGATAAATGATAAATGATAAAATTTTAAATGATAAATTATAAATAATAAATATATCTTAGAAATACCTTAAATAGTTTGATAATATTCCGTGCAAAATTTCTTAATTTGTGAGTTTCATGTTTTAAAATAGAAAAACTTTTTAGGAAGAGCTGGAAAAGTGTTAGTCCCGTTCCAGATAGAATCGAAGCTGTGCGAAAATTTCCTGTGCCGAAAAATCAGAAGAATATCAGACAATTCCTTGCATTGGTCGGATATCATAGAAAATGTATTGCTGAATTGGCGAGACGGACTATCTTATTGGTGGATCTGTTAGAGAAGGGTCGGAGGTTTCATCGAGGCAAAGAGCAGCAGCAAGGCTTTGACAATATGAGGGATACCTTAACACATGCCCCTATCCTTCTATATCCTGATTTCGATCAACCCTCCCTTTTGACGACAGATGCTTCTGATTATGCAATCGGTGCAGTCTTAAGTCAGGGAAAGATAGGAAACGACCTACCCGTTGCTTACGCGTCGCTATTGCTTAACAAGGCTAAGGGAAACTATTCGACTACCGAGAGAGAATGTCTGGGAATTGTAGAGTTTGTCTGGCACTTTAGACATTATTTTTTATGGCAAAAACTTTATGGTAATCACAGATCATCAGGTTCTGAGATGGCTTCACTCAGTAAAAGATCCATCCTCGAAGTGATGCGTTGGAGATTTTAACTGCGTGATTTTCGGTAGGAAATAGTCTACAAGTCCGGCAAAACAAATAAAAATGCAGATGCACTTTCTTGGCACCCGCCGGAAAAGACGATGCGTGCGTAGTACGCGAAATTCGGATTTTACCTCTGAATCCAATATTCGAAATAAAGAAACGTGGTCGACCTAGAAAGAACCGACTTCAATCCGACTATAAAGGACCTTCGCTTCGACGGCAGCGTCGCCTAGCATATTCGTCGTCTGATTCTAAATCGGAATCAGACTCAAGACCACCACCGCGAAGGTGACAACCCCTATACAAACGAATGCTGCGTTATGAAAATGACGAGGATTATATTTCCCCAATTTCGGTCCGGAGACAACCCATCTCTATCGAGAGTTCATTCAGCGATGAACCGTTTTATGACTCTTCTCCGATCCACATGGTCGTTGACGTTGACCCAGCTGAAATCGTCGGAGAAATTAATCCAGCAACCTCACCGCGGCATTCTTCAGATTCAGAGGAAAAAAAAGTGGTGGAAACATCTCTTGACAATGAGAATGTCACTCTCCGAAAATCTGTACCTCCTTCTGAAGACACTGCCATCATGATTCTTCCACCAGAATGCTATCCTCCTCCGACAACGAAACTCCCACGAAATCGGGAGAAGGAATTTTTGAAAGTCCGAAGACCCTCGACTTCAACCCTACAATCAACTTCTTAATCAACCCCTGTCCTGCCTCCGAACGTTGAAAACGCTGCTGAGGACAGGACACAAGTGGCGAATTCACGTGTTTACGACATTTACCACGGCGTAAGTTCAAGGAGAAACAGTCTGTAACGCTCAGACTGTACAAAACTATTCCGCCTGAGCCGTTATTACTTCCACCACGTGACTATTATACGACTTAATTACCACGCGAATTGATAGGAATGCGAATCTCTATCATAAACGATTCTCTTGTAATAGCTAGAGATAATCAGGCCCACTTTGTCGTGGCTGATTGCAACCTATCAACCGCGATAGGAAACCTTCTGCCAGACTTAGGATATATTATGAAATAAGTCTTAGAGAACAACAGCCTCATAAAGGAACAGTTATCGTATCTCAATATAGAGAGATCAAAATTTCCTGTTTAGTTTGTCGTGACCGATTTTTCGACCTACTTACTAAGGATGACGTCTATATTCCAGTTAACGGATATAAGGACGCAATGTATCATTCAAACACTTAGTCTGTTAGAATTCCAAAGAACGATAACACTTTGCCTCTGAAAGGTGGGAACACCTCTGTCTGAGAAAAGGAAATAAATCGTAAAGGAATACCATCGCAGTCTTGCAGGAGGCCATACAGATTGTAGGAAAACGTATCGTCGAGTTCGTGATCGTTTTTACAGGTCGGACATCGTAAGAGATATCCAGGAAAACCTCAAATCTTGTCAAACTTGTTAGTTGAACAAATTGGTTCGAATTAAGACAAAGCAACCAATTATGCTCACCGACACACCTCGAGAGTTAACGACAACTGTATACCTTCCACAGACTAATGGCTGTCTTGAACGAAGTTATCAAGTATTGTCGGACTATCTAAAGCATTATCTGGAAAATTGCGACGATTGGGATACTTTTCTCCCATTCGCGATGCTCTCATATAATTCTACGGTGCACGAGGATACCAAATTTTCTTCATACCACTTGGTGTTCGGTAAGGAAGCCCGGCTACCATCAGCTTTTCTTTCTGAAGAAATCCTCGATACCTACTGAAGCAATTTAACCACACTTCTTGACGAAGTCCGTGCGATCGCAGCTAAAAACCTTGTCTATGAAAAAGTTCGTTTGAAGAATTATTATGACCGTAACTTTAATGAAAAGCATTTTGAGCCAGGCAATCCGATCCTATACCTCAGAGTAAGTAAGTAAGTAAGTATACCATAAGCTATTTCCCTTTCAGGGTAGGCGTGACACTACTCGATTTGGGTAGTGTTTCTAGGTGGATAGTTTCTTGTAGTAAATAACTACAAGTGTGGGCAAACCACACCCACGATGTGCCAACAGCACGCAGTATTCTCGAATGGTCACACTATCCAAGTACTAACCGCGCCCAACGCTGCTTAACTTCAGTGATCTGACGTGGAATGGAAGGAAATATTGACTGTTATTGACAATTAGACATTTGAAGTAAGAAAACTTTGTCATTCATTATTATTCGTTAATTTGTTCAAGAAATTGTATAAAGAATTGTCAAGTATGTTCATTCAAAATCAATAACAATTTTTTTTTCTCTTTTACTTAAATTAAAGCATCAAATAATATTGACAGTGAGATGATGTTATGCCTGTCAATGTCTACAATGTACATTACTATATATAATTTGTTTGTGAACATAATGAATAATATCCAATGATTTATTTTCAACACTGTACTAATTGACTTAAAGTGTACCAAATTGATTTTGTTTATTGTTGAATTTCGTGATGAGTTAAAAAGATAATGTGTGTAAAAAATTCTTGTTTTTTCATTTTCACGCAAACAGATGTTTGTGGAGGTAACGTATCTAATTTGAAAGTTGCACAATACTGGTTCTCTCATTGTTTCAATAAAGTTGAAAACGTTACACAACCTCGTTCTTTCAATGTTATTAAAAGATAAAGGGTTTGATGAGTTCATATCATATTGATACAATTCTCGAAAAATCTAAAAATCTTAGCGAATTTCCGAATTGAATTATTAGAATTTCACGGATAATTAGAAAAATTGAACTATTTTAGATTCAGAGAGATGTGATCGAAATTGAATGACTCAAAAATAATCGTATAATTCTCCATAGAAAGCTTCGAGCTGAAGAGTTTATATATATGGCGGATGTAAATTGTACTTGAGTATCAACATTTTAAAGGAATATTTGCAATAAGCAGACACCGATGCAGCCGAAATAAAATGGAATAATCGAATGACGCTCTTACTATTTTCAATTAATTATTAACATGATAAAGTCATAATTTTTTTGTTTGCCTTTTCATAGAAATATCATCAGGTATGCCGCCTAAAGAAATGGACTTTTTTCACGTGTGGGGATGACTACTGAACAAGCAAATCATAAAGGTAGCTCTAGTCTTCAAGAAAATGATCATTCCAACAATCATGCACTTCTAATATCAGTGCTTTTTTTATTACATCTTGATTTACCAAATAACGCATCTCCTTCTGCTATTCATTGCTGCTTACCTTCTTCTTCTTCTTTTTCTTCTTCTTCTTCTTCTTCTTCTTCAGACAGGTATAATTCTCTTGACCTGTCTCTTCTTCCTGCCAGGCCCCATTCTCCTGACAGGGCTCTTCATTCTGCAGAGTCTTCTCTTCGTGCAGATGAACAAACTGTTCTAACAACGCACACTGGTGACGTCCTTGCAATATTAGAGAATAATAATACAGTGCTTCGTGGAATATATACTACAAGTAATCTCACTATGACACGGGCAAAAAACAACATACAAAGCGGCATGGTTTCCAAAATGAAGTCAAGTAAAAATAAGGAAACTACCTGTGGCTTCCAAAAGCGAATCTAAAAAATTTTTCACGTACTTGATGACGTCTAAGCCCCAATTTTCCACACAGCTTATTTTATATAAGAAAATGTAACCCTAAAGTGAAAAATTGTTGGTGATCCCAAGTCGAATCAAAATTTTAGATGTAACAGGTAATTACAATAAAAAGTTATTGTATTATCGTTCTCAAGGCTCAAGTCTTTCTCTAATGCTCCAGTCACTGTTTGTCGCGTACAGATAAAAGAAGTTTCTTTTAATCAGTTTTCAACAATGAAGGAACATTTTTGTACTCAATTCGAGTGTCTATATTTAATAAACTATTGCTACAAAAACAAATATCACGTGATTAGTTAATTAGATCTATTAAACTTTTTGATTAGACGCCGTCAAAAGTGAGATCAATAGATAAATTGTTTCTGGTGTTACACCTTGACATTACAAATAATAAATAATAAACAATACATAATAAATAATGAGAATTGAATAAGTATCAACTATTGATGCAGATTTATCACCATCAATTGATCAAAGTGAAAAGTTTGTGGTAACCTTTATTCCAAATTATATTTTAATAAACTTAAATGAATTCCTTTCAAGGTATATTTTCTACTTGAAATTGTCAATTTGTCGTATATTTTCAATATTCATATTACTTTCAATAAGGGTAATAGGATTTCCATCGAGTTTGCGGCAAAAGTTTCTGTCGTATTGATTGAAAATTATTCTCTTTATTTCAGTCATAGATGGAGCCGCTAGTTTTTTTCCAAATGCAGATAGAATTAGTACATATACTTTTCAGATAAGGTAATTCTCATTACAGATGAAATTCCTTGAGTTCTTTAATTGTTATAAGTAAATTAATAGGTCAAACTGACATTTGCTGTATTTTTGCTCTTTGAATATATTATTTATACTGATATTGCTGTTGATAAATCTAAATTCAATCTATGAAAATGTTTATAACAATCATGTTACAAATTGAAACATTTGTTTATAGTAATTGTTTTTAGGAATTACGAAAATTGTTATCTTATGCCTTTTATTTAGTTTCAAAACCCCTTTTGACTTATTGTCAGATAATTTTAGTGAAAAAACGGTTTTTGCATTTAGAAAAATAAATCTAGTTCTTCATTTATAGAAATATTTACAAAAGTCATATAAATAATTTTCTGATCAACTTTTTAAAATAATTATCAATACTAATGTCATCTCAACCATAAATAAAGAAAAGTTTCTTTCTTCAGGGAAACATCATATTGAGATATTTGTTTATAAAATATGTGATTTTAAGAATTATTGCTTCAATAGTGACTTAATGTCCTATATCCAGATTCAAAATCACTATTGAGTTATTTTCGGATAATTTTACTACAATTACAGTTTTTTGTATTTAAAAATGATAAATATAAGTTTTTGTTCATAAAAATGTTTATAACAATCATATTAATGAATTTTTGATCAACTCTATTAGTTGATCATCATCAATGATGTACTTCTAATAATAATTGAATAAAAAAATTTTTTTTACGAAGAAACGGCATATTGAGATATATAGTAATAACTTTTTATTAAATGCTACATATTTTGATTATTACAGGACATTATATTACATTTACATATTCTCCCACAAGAAAAAAACTCTACTGATTCTACACTTGAAGTCGTCATAAATATATTATCCTTCGGTTCTCTTTACCCACATCAATAATCTGGATTGCCCGGAGGTGGCCTGAAAATAAAACGATATTCAATTTAAATTTAAATTTTGAATAAAATAACAGTTGAAATCATCAATAAAAGAGAAATTTTCGACAAAATACTTAAAGCCTCAATCAAAAGTATTCCAGATTATATCTTGAAAATTTAAAAAAAAAAATGTTGAATTGAAGAATCAATCAAAAAATTTATAAATTTTCAATATTATATAATTTTAGGTAAATTTAAGCTAGAAACATTAATTTATACATCAAAATTTGTTCTCAAATTGTTTTGAATAGTCTCTAAAACATTTTTGTGAAAAAATTATTTAAAAATTGTCCAGGAATCTAATGCAAATTTTGTTATTAACCTGGAACTCGAATTTTTTCTACAAGTTTTTGAAATCCGGTAAAATGGAAAACATTGCTTCAAAGTATTCCAGATTATATCTTGAAAATTTTTTGAAAACAAATGTTGAATTGAAGAATCAATCAAAAAATTTATAAATTTTCAATATTATATAATTTTAGGTAAATTTAAGCTAGAAACATTAATTTATACATCAAAATTTGTTCTCAAATCTTTTTGAATAATCTCTAAAACATTTGTGTGAAAAAATTATTTAAAAATTGTCCAGGAATCTAATGCAAATTTTGTTATTAACCTGGAACTCGAATTTTTTCTACAATTTTTTTAAATCCGGTAAAATGGAAAACAATGCTTCAAAGTATTCCAGATTAAATCTTGAAAATTTTTTGAAAACAAATGTTGAATTGAGGAATCAATCAAAAAATTTATAAATTTTCAATATTACATAATTTTAGGTAAATTTAAGCTAGAAACATTAATTTATACATCAAAATTTGTTCTCAAATTGTTTTGAATAATCTCTAAAACATTTGTGTGAAAAAATTATTTAAAAATTCTCCAATCTAATGCAAATTTTGTTATTATCTTTGGAATCTTTTCAAAACTTTCAAATATATTTTAAACTTAATCGAATTTTTTCCAAATTAATAATTGACTGAACATTTTTCAGTTTTTAATGAAAATTAAGTTTTTTTTTTTTTTGAAAATTAATCTTTTTTAACGAAAATTCAGCTATTCCATGTTTGTGTAAATGTTTTTTTTTTTTTGATAAAAATATATTTTTGTGGTTGGACACTCATTATTTCAGTAAAAAATTCAGTCCTTTGGATGAATGTTTTACTGTTCTGTTGAAAAATCGTTTTTATTTAGTTAAATATAAATTTTTGAACTGCAAATGTAACTATTCGATTTTTGCTTGATAATTTATCTTTCTTAGCTGGATTGGATTTCCAATACTTATTCGCGAAAAAAGTATAAGATATAATACTTACCAACACTTCTTTTTCATAAGGGATCAAACATATTATTTTTGAAAGAAAGAATAATTATTTTCAAAATTTGCCGAAATAAATTTTTAAATTTCTGTCGTCACACTTAAACAAATGCAATTTTCTGTCTTGGTCCCTGTTCAGAATTTCTAAAGTTAGATTAGAAAAACGACACATTAGAATTTGACTCTATGAAAATCCTTTATATTCTGCTTTTTATGTGTTAAAATAATATTTTTAATAAACTTTCATGAACAAATTGGTTGAGCAGTAAACAAAATTTATGATGTTTGTGAATGAGTTTCCAAATTAAACTAGGAATGGCGATTGTCTGAGAAATGTACCGTATTTATGATGTTAGTTAATGAGTTCTCGAATGTGACCAAATTTGAGCATCCGGAATTTCCCGAGTTCAGTTAAATCGTTGGAATCGTTATAATTCGCAGATTTCAAATATTATATTTATAAATTACCAAGTCGAAAATTTAAAAAATGTTGTATTCCGCATTTTAATCCTCATTAGGTGCAAATGACTCCCGCTGACCAGGATCGACGGCAGCAGTTCGGCTGAGTGAGTTGAAGCCGTGTAGTGGGGGAACCGTTCGCAGGTACCCAGGGCAAAATTGACTATCGCCCAATTTTTAATGGGATGGATTGTGAGGAAAGTAGTTGAGATGGGGAATATGCGAAGGAATGTATGGTAGGGTGGTAGGGCAGGTGACTTTGCGGGGAGTGGAAAGTGGGAGGAGAAAGGAGGGAAGATATCTTGTTTGTTGAAATGCAGGGGCGGGGAAGTAGGATAGGGGTAATGGTGTCAGTAGGGCTAGTAGAGGAAGGGCACTAGGTGAGAAATAGGAAAGCAGGAAGTGGCCAGAGGGAATGAGTAGTGTGGTTGCACAAGAAGGATAGTTAGGTTGGGGCAGTGAGGGAGAAGTGGGAGAGTATTAAAAGACTGCATTGGTAGGGAAGTATCAGATAAGAGAGCAAGTCAATGATAGATGGAAGAAAACTCATGGGACGATCATTATCGGATGGAAGTGAACGAAGGAACGTAGGAATGATAAAGTAGGCTAACGATAATAGGGTTAGTTTGGAAAGGATATAAGATGAAGTGTGAGGGGAAATATGTGAAGGAGTATCGGCTTGGCTGAGTAGGCAAGGTGTCTTTGTGGTATTAGGGGTGGAGCAGTAGGATTGGGGTGGAGAAAGGGAAGTAGGAGATGGGGAAGTAGAAGAAGAGGGAGTAGAAGAGGGGGAAATAGGAGCAAGAGGAGTAAGAGAGGTGTGAGTAGAAGAGAGGGCGCCAAGTTAGGGATGGATGGAGAAAGTGGGGTACGTGTGTAAAGAAATGTAAGGTCGCAGAAGTTAGGGATGTGCAGAAGAGGTGTTTGGGATTGGCCAGTAGGTGAGGGGCAGTAGTGAAGAGGAGGAAACGTATAAGAGGAGTGGGCAAATGAGGGGGAGGGTGGAGGTAAAGTTAGGGGATTGACAATTTAAGAGAAGATGTTACAGTCGGTAGGGAAAGGTTAGAGGGGAAGTTAGGGGAAGTTAGAGGCGGGAAAGTGAGGGTTGGGAGAGTAGTGTGAGGAGGCGGTAAAATTTATCTGAAAAAATAGTTCGATATTCGTATATAAAACATTAAACGAACTTACAGGTTCTTATAGAAGTTCAGTTTATCGTCCACTTCCTTATCTTTCGCGCATGGTAGCGCTGCTGTGATAACGTTTCTCTGATGCTTGTAATCAGGTTTTGCAGAAGATTTTGCATTTTTGAGTTTTTTAAGAGCTTCTCTTACATTGTTCATCCTAACTCCGTCATCAGTGAAATGTTTACATCTGACATCCAAGTCCTTTTTCTTAATATTGAAAAATGCTTCTAATGCTTGTTTCGAATTATACTTTCCGTTTTTCGGGGGATGATTAGAATCAAAGCATTCTAAGAATCCTGAAAATCAAAAAAAAAAATATATGATAGAAACGTTAGATACTCTATTGAAAAATATATTTCTAAAATCAGGTGTCATCCAAAAATTAGGTAAGACGATTTTGGGGCTGGGGGATACGGTTCCTTATGAAGGAATTTTGAAAAAAATTCAGCAGAAATTTGATCATTCCAAGTAAAAGCAGAATTTTTAACTAAAAAGATACATTTTCGGCCAAAAAAGGATTTTCAACTAAAAATTGAGCAGCTAAATTTTCAGTCCGAAAAATCAATTTTTAACTTAAAAAGAAGGAATTTTCAGACTAGTTTGATTTTAACAAAAAGATGAAGTTTCAACCAAGATGTATAGTTTTCCACCCAAGAAGGCGAATTTTCCGCAAAGTACATTCATATTGAATCAAATTGATGAATTTTAATCTAATGTAAATATACTGTAGATTTTCGAAAAAGTTTTTTCAGCGAGAGCATTCATTTTCGACTAGTTGAATTTTCAGTGAAAAAAATTAATCTTCAACCAAAAAAATGCATTTTTAATAATGTAGTTTAACTTTGCACGAAGTAGCTGAAAATTCAAATTAGAAAAGATTAATTCTTAACGAAAATATAACTAGCTGATAATGTAACTGAAAAAGATTTTAATTTTGAATAAGAAATGTTGAAAATGTCCGAAAAGCGCCTATGGAAATTTGTGGATGACCCCGGAAAAGAAATTGTTATAATTAATTTAATTTGTTCACTTATACTAACCGACAAAAAGTGCTAAGAAAGTAAGGATTAGGAACTTCATCATGAACGTAATTCAAAATTCACGAAAAAAAATCAGAAAGTAAGACTTTTAGCAGAAAAAAAAAACAAATTTTACTTTTTTTTATGCTACTGTCGAGATACTCGCTTTGGGCCATTTATATACTGAAATTTTTTAGAGACTAACCTTGTATCCAGATAATGCTGTTTGTCATTAATAGGAAACACGTGACGACACGTATTTTTCCTTATAAAGAATCTGTTCGCCAGATCTCAGACTTAATATGAATAACATCTTTTTTAACTAAAATTTAAATTCTCCAAAAATTTGACAAATTTTCAGAAAATATGTTCCTTTAGCTTTAAAATTCAACATTCTTTATGACAATTTTTCTACATATTGTTTCTTTGGTAGCAAATTCCTCATCTTAGTTGAAAATTCATTTCTTTGGTTGAAAATTTATTTTTTGGTTATGAAATTCATTTTGTTGTCTGAGCATTCAACTCTTCCATTTTTGGCTGCAAGTTAATCCTTTTTGGTTAAAAAGAAAATGGGGTTTTTGCACATTTTGAAGAAATTGTTTAGATTGTTTAGAAAAATAACTTTCAACTTTTGATTGTATTCTTATCTTGTCTCGATTTTGTAGAAAAATGCCAAATATTTTCTTTCATGAAGAGAAATAAAATTTTCTCTTCCCAAAGACGTATTTATTATTTCTTAACAGATCGAAGATCAGAGTTCAAAACATTTAAAATAATTGAATAATTTATTATAATTATATCAACAATGAATAAATATTATAAAATATCCTATTTTAATTATTATCATAACTACCATTTTTGAATAAACGGAACAAATTGAGAATTAGGAAATAATAAAAGTAGACGATAAGAAATGATTGCATCTTCGTTCTCTGAAAGTATAATGTTGTTATCTAAAATGTGGTATTTATTCACGAAAATGTGTTATCGACGAATATGAATTACCTTGCAGCAAGAGAATAAAAAACAAACGGTTTCCACATTCAATATTTCTGTCAATGGAATGAATAATAATAATCGAATACAAAATAAACATAAAATAAGGAATGTTTTTATTCATAAGTATTAAATTTTTTTTTTTAATTCAAAAGTCTTTCAATTGTTTCGATTCAAAAATTTCATCATTCAAAAATTTTCCTGTGTCGGCGATTTTATTTCCGGAATTTTTCGACTCTTAAATTTCAAATTGTTGGCAATGTTTTAACTGCGGGAATTTTGTATTTTGAACATTTTATTTTTCGGAAATTTTATTAATTTCATTGATTAATTTAAATTTTTTTTCTCATTTTATTAATTTCATTAATTGATTATTAATTTCATGCAACAGCGGAAAAATCCTTCAGAAAATAAAATCCCGGGACTGTGAAATTAAAAAAAAAATATTGGAAATGAATAATTCAAAAATTATAAAATATCAGACACTGTCAAATTCTTGACACTACATGATTCCCAAATTTAAACAATTATAAAAAAATGTTTTAATCAATATTATTTATTTATTAAAAATACAGAAATTAAATATTTTGTTAAAAGAACAATTTTTTTTGATGTTCAATGTATTTTTAAAATTTATTGTTTAAATTTATAATAATAATTTTTAATATTTTCTCAACGCAAAGTTTTGTTTGAAATTGTGTGTAGCAGTTTTTTTTTAAATTATTGTTTTTTCAAAGTAAAAAAAAGAACATTTATCATTCATAAATTTGCATTGCGCAAAAAATTAAAAATATCAATTCACGACAAAAATTAGATAGAGAAATTTCCAGGTAATAATTTATTTAAAAAAAAGAACTTCTAATCAAAGAAATGCATTTTCAACTAAATAAGTGAATCTTCAGTTGAATTTTTAGCTTTTTAAATTCATCTTTTTGGACGAGAATTAATTTCTTTAATTTAAAATTTTACTATTTTGATGCAATTTTTTTTTGTTAAAAATTAAACTTCTTGTTGTAAATATTATCTTTTTAGTTGAAAATTCAACTATTTTGTCAGAAATTAACTTTTTCAATTGCGTAAAATTTCATGCGAAATGTTGAACTTTTAACCAATTAATTAAATTTTGAACCAAAAAAAGATGCACACTAAATTAAAAATGAAATAGTAGACTTTTGAACCAAAAATAGATGAATTTTCTTATAGGTTTTATGAATTCCTTTCGAATATATCATTTTTAATTGAACGTATCAAACAATAATTTCTTCAATAAAGAGAAAGAAAACAGTGTCACCTGAAAAAAAGTTGAAGAAAATAATTCTCTAATTCAAACATAATTTTTCTTTGGTTGTAAATGCAAGAAGTCCTTACAAACTAATTACATTCTCAACCAGAGATGTATTTTTAGCCAGAAAGACCAAATTTAAACTAGGAAGATTAATTTTCTACCAAAAAAAGTGGAATTTATTACTAAAAATGGAATGGTTCCTTTTTTAATTGAAAATTTGGATTTTTGACTAAATAGTTGAATTTTTAAACAAAAATATAAACTTTTCAAAAATAATGGAATATAATTTTCAGCAAAATTCGAATAGTTCCATTTTCAGCTAGTAACTAAATTAATTCAACCAAAAAGCAACAGTTTTTGAGAAAATAGTTGAATTATCAACGAAGGAAATGTATGTTCCATTACAATAATAATTCTTGTAAAAAATTCAGAATTTCAGCTGTACCATTCTAAGGTCAAAAAATGTACCTCATTTAATAAAAAATTCTTCCTTTTGGTAGGAAATTATTCTTCGTGATTGAATGTTTCTTTTCTTTTGGTGAAAATCAATCCAATTTATTGAAACTGTGGTCTTTTAGTATCTCGCTTTCAGTTATGCCCCTACACTCCCCCTCCATAAGCCGAAGATTGGTGGGACTGACGTCGATAGAAAAATAATTTTTTTGACTGAAAATTGAACTAATCGATTTTTGTTTCAAAAAATTTTCTTTATTGAGAACTCAACCACGTGAATGGAAGTTGAACTACTGTATTCTTTGTTTAATGATTCATCGCTTTAGTTGAAAATTCATTCAACTATTTTCTGGAAGGAGCGTTGTATTTTTTGTTTAAAATTTGCTTTCTTTAGGTTGAAAATTGATTTTCTAACTGAAAAAAGTACTCCATTTCCGGTTGAAAATCTATCTTTGTGACCACAAATTTATTTCTTTGATCGGATATTTAGCTACGCTTTCGAAAATTCGGTTCTTATTGTTGTATGAAAATAAAGCTTTTAACTGAAAACTTTTGATTAAAAATTTGAATGTATTATTTTAAAATTCAACTATTTGTTCCAGAATTTATGTATTTTGTTGAAAGTTTGTGTTTTAGGCAGAAAATTGAAACTCTCTTTTGGCTTGAAGATTCATATCTTGGTTAGGAAATTTAACAATATTGAAGAAAATTTGTTTTTTATTTCTTTGTTGAAAATGAATTTTTCAACTAAAGAAGTATATCATTTTTTAATGAAAATTTACCCTTTTTAGTTTAAAACACAACTTCTTAATTGCAAATTAATTTATTTTGTTAAAAGTCGGCCCTTCTGGTAACAAATTATTCATCTTCGTTAAACCTTTATATTTTGTGTCAAAATCTATCTAGTTTTTTCAAAAATTTTATCTCTTTTGGTTGGATATTAATTTTTTCAACTGATATATCTGTATTGTTCGAAAGTTGCACTTTTGCTTAAACCGATCGAATTTTTGCTGGATTTTCCTCTGATCCATGATTCCGTGATTCCGAATCTAAAAGCACTTTTTTTAATGGAGTATCAAACGCTTCCATTACTAATATATTTTTTTTTCAATTTCCAGGATACTCAGAAGGCGATGGATCTAATCAGAGACCGCAAACCATTGGTTTTACAGCATTAGACTTGAAAGTACTTTTTGATATAAATCAAAGTGACTTCATAGGAATATGTCGTCACACTATTGATTCCAAAACGAAATCTGGGTGTTTTTAATAGTGTTAAAAAGGCAAATGAAGAAAAAGCCAGATCAAGTGAAAACAAAAGTGGATTACTATATGGACACGTAAGTTCGCTTAATGTTGTATATAAAATTGCACACTACTTTTTGAGACGAGGTTTTTCCACTTCACACACAGCACAGTAAAAACTAGGCATTCATTTTTATCTGGGATCCTTTTTTGAGCGTTCTCATATGATCTCACAAATAGTCTATTTTAGTACCAGTTTCTGTCTTGTTTAGTTTGCTAACTTCAGATTGATAAATGATCCGAGATATCGAACTAAATTGGCTCAGAGGGTGCATTCCCGTGCGGAAATTTAAATCCGGGCACTATAAGGTCCTGAAAGGATTGCCGTATTATATTTAAGGTCCGGATAAGTAAATCCTATCAGGCCCTTATGGTGTTCCGTCACGCTCGGAATTAAAAGGGCCGTAATTGGCTACCTTATAAGGTCCATGTCAGGCAGCCTTTTTTATACCTTTAAAATAATTAAGGTCCTTTGCAGGGCCGTCATTATTTCGTATCGAATCCCTTACTTATTTTTCAAATGAGAATGAAATAAATATAAAAATGTGTATGCTGACTTCCAAAGGTGATGTTTTATTAAAATACATATTATTATGTACAATAATGTATATTAAAATCTTTTTCAATTCTGTCAAGTATTATAAAATTTTCCGTATCCGTACAGCGCGCGTACACAGTCGTGACTAACAAAAATTATACAACCGAGATATCCACATTAGGGATATCTCGCAGCAGCAAAAGAGTCAGCTCGACCGTAAGTGCAATAGAAGAGCCTCGCCCTAAAGTAACCACCTTTTTTATCACGATAGCATTTATGCCAAGTAAGTATGATTTTCGGCGCCTCGACTCCTGTCTTAAACACTCGACGCGCCGTTTCGACTGCGAGAGAGGCAAATCGTTGCGCGCCCTGGCGCACCACAGCCGAACTTTTGCCCAAGGCGGCAAGATTCAAATCTTCAAATTTTAAATCAAATCTTTTTGTGTAAAATCTTTTATCCATCAATCGTGGTTTATCATTCATACCATTATGAGAGTTAGATATATGAATATACGAAATTATTTATTAAAGCTAGAACAAAATAATTATTTGTTCAACATAATACATAATAAATAATTTACGATATCAGAATTTGATTAATTATTATTTATAATGATTAATAATGCGATGAAATTGCAATATTATTATTTCAAGCATTTTACATAGCTGAGCACTGTAGATTATTGTTAAACTATTGTAAAAAAATCTAATATACTAGATGAAAAAAATTCAACATGAATTAATCTATTTTCTCCTTTTTTTACGAAAGTGACTATTAATCATTATCATTATTATGATAAGTTTCAATAAACTGCGTTACTTAATAAAAAGGGCAATCTATCCGGGCTTTATTCGTACCTGATCAGGGCCGTAAATACGGCCTTTTATCAGATTGCCTTAATTTAAAATAAGGCTAGCCTATCCGGGCCTTATTTGGACCTGACCAGGACCGTCATATACATTTTTTAATCAGGCAACCTTATCAGGGCCTGGTACAAGCCTTTTTTTAAATAAGGCTAAAAAAGGCATTTTCCGCACGGGTTTTTTCAATTGTTCCAAACTTCAATCTTACAAAAAACAAAAAATAGATGAAAAGGCCAGGGATCGGAACGTTTTAGGTTAGACCAGTCCGGGTGCGGACTGGACACTTATAATTCTTAAGAGTGCGGACTACGGAGCATGAATTTGGGGACAGAATTAAAAAATTCCAAAATTTGACTGCAATTTTGAAACTTATTAAATTAGAAGATTTCCGTGAAATTCAGTACGAGGGTGGTTTTCGGGGCACAGAACACGAATTCGGGGTCAAAATTAAAAATTCAAGAAGTTTAATAAAATTTTGAAGATTTTATAAAATTGGTTACTTTTCATGAAAGTCATAAAAGGCGGAAATTCTCAAATTTGAGCTAAAATTTGGAAAATTGGACTAAATCTTTAGATTTCCATTAGAGTCAAAAATGGGGGAGCTTTTGAGTCTCAAAATACGAATTTGAGTTCAAAATTAAAAAAGCGACTTAAATTTTAAAAATTAGTGGATTTTTATGAAACTCAATACGAGGGGGATTTTCAAGTCACACAACACAAACTTGAGGTAAAAATCTAAAAATTTTAAAAGGAAACCTAAATTTTGAAATATTTATTAAATTAGGGAGTTTCTATGAAAGTCTGTAAGAGAAGGTTTTCTGAGTCACAGCATACGAATTTGGGGAAAAATTCCAAAATTCCAAAAGTGGACTTAAATTTAGAAAATGTGATTAAACTGGTAGATTTCCATGAAAGTCGATTAAGAGAGGGTTTATCAAGTCATAGAACACAGAATGTTAACATAAAATTTTGAAAATGATATTGATTTGGCAGATTTTCATGAATTCTAAAATAAAGGAGTTTTTCGAGTCTCAAAATACGAATGCTTGCCCCGAAAAAAAACCCTCGTATTGACTTTCACAGAAATATACGAGATAATTAACATTTTCAAAATTGATGTCAGCCTTTTGAATTTTGGGCCGCAAATTCCTCTTTTATGACTCAAAACACGTTCTCTTACAGACTTTGGTGAAAATTTACCAATTAAATAAAATTTTCAAAATTTGTTTCAACTTTTTCAATTCTAACCTCCAATTTGTATTCTGTTACTTAAAACCCCACCACTTACTGACTTTCATGGAAATTTACCAATGAAATATAATTTCCAGAACTTAGGTTGCTATTTTAAATTTTTGAATTTTTAACCAAATTCGTATTATGAGACTCGAAACTCCCCTCCTTTCCTATTTTCATGAAAATCTATTCATTCAATAACATTTTACCAATTTTAAGTCAAATTTTGGAATTTTTGAATTTTGACCCGAAATTACTATTCTGTGCCCCGAAACCCCTCGTACTGTCTATCATAAAAATCAAGAAATGTAATGAAATTTGAAAAAAGTTAATTTCTTGAATTTTTTTATTTTGACCCCAAATTTATTTTCTATGACACGAAAACCCCACTTGTACTCACTTTAATGGAAACCTAACATTTTAACTATGTTTTTAAATTTCAGTTAAATCTGTGTCGAAATTAAAATTAAAAAAACAGAAAAATTATTTCTGTTTGGGAGAAAATTTAGGTTTTTGTAAAAATTTGTTTTTTGCTCCCATTTTTTCAGGCAAAATTCGAAAAAGCGAGAGTGCCAATGTTTTGCATAAACATTATCCTACATTTTATTAAAAAAAAATATATAAAAAATTGAAAATTAAAAATTCGTAAACATTAGAGTGGAACCGTCACACTCAGGCTGATATCATTTCCGGGACACCTTTGGTCCGATTTGACCCAAGTCCGCTTCATCAATTACAATTTTGTTTTCTTATTTTATTTACTGAAGGTGATACCTTTAATAACATCGAGTTTGAAATTGGTACAAAAGTTACATTCCAGCTTCAAATTGACCATATAAGTGGATTCATACCATTTCCGGGGCACCTTTGCTACGATTTGACCCCCGTTAGCTCCATGGATTTTGAATTTTTTTTTATATAATTTACTGAAGGTGATACCTTTAATAATATCAAGTTTAAAATTGGCACAAATTTTAAACTCAAGCTTCAAATTGACCGTATAAGTGGATTTCTACCATTTCCGGGGCAATTTTAATGGGATTTGAAACTTTTTTGATGATAGAACATTAATTTTTAACTTTTTTTACACCTCGTGAATAATGTGTGTCGAAATTAAAATTAAAAAAACAGAAAAATTATTTCTGTTTGGGAGAAAATTGAGGTTTTTGTAAAAGTTTGTCTTTTTGTTCGCCCTTTTTTTTAGGGAAAATTCGAAAACCCGAAAGTGCCAATGTTTTTTATAAACATGATCCTACATTGTTATGCAAAAAAATATGACAAATTGAAAATTAAAAATTCGTAAAAATTAGTGTTGAACCGTCACACTCAGACGTCTCGAACTTCAGGCCTATGGGTTACCTTGGTTTCTAAATTTGACAGTTTAGAATTTGTTTTATCAGATTTAGTTATTGACAGATGATTCTCATTTCGAGCCTATTTCAATCCACAAATCGACCTTATTTTATTAGATTGGCGGATCAAACTGAAGTGCAATCACAGAAAAAACTGGGGTTTCCATTAGAACCCATTTTTGGTTCCAAAGGAGCTGCAACAAAAATGAACCCCACTTGCTGAAAAGGAACCCAAAACGATAAATGAGCTCTAAATGATACCTCACTTGGGGTTCGAAAGGATCCCAATTGTAAATGAGCCTATTTCTAAAGAACCTATTTTTCGCTTTGCCCACTTCGACATTTTGTTTAATTAATAATACAATTTTTACCTGAAAGCACACATGTAATCAACCTCTGATGGGCATAACTTGATGAAGACAATGAAGGTACAAAATATTACTGTAATTAAAATAGATATAATGACTTGATAGATGCAATTTGCAGGTTATGTAACAAGCTTGTAAACATAAAGGCTTATTCATATGCAAGAAACTTTTCGACATGTCACTTTTTAAAAGTACAACTATATATTATTAGAAGTTCTGTAGGGTCGTTGCAAAAACAAAATTTCCTTTGTTTTATAATTTTAACATAAAATATAAAAATAGATAACCAATTTGACTGTAGAGAAACGAATTTTTTTAAAATCTTAATGCGCATGCGTCGCACCAGCAGCCTCACTGCATATTGATCGCGCGCTTATTTGAAATGATAAAATATGCAAATCAATTTTTTACAACATAATTATTATAATATTATTATTATAATTATTGTTTAATAATTTTAAAGTAAAAAAAAATATTATGAATTATTCAGAATTGACATTTGTGAAGAAAAGTCTTCCTTCTTTTGAATTTAAAATCAATAATTCATTTGTAAAGAGTAAAATCAAAGAATTAATTTACCTTTTACCCTAAAAGTCTATTTTGTGATCTGAAAATTAATTTCTTTGATTCTAAACTGATGATTTATCATAAGAAATTAATTTACACATTTGATAATTTCAAAAAAAAACATATACAGCGAAAAACACGATAATTGACAGGAATGGACTTGTAGATTGAACTATTTAAAAACTGTTACAGATTGAACTATTTTTAAATTTAAACATTAAAAATTCTGATATTTACAGGTCCAATAGTTCAAAATTGTATTAAATACATGCAGGAATCATCACAACAACTGGTTTTCCTTCCCAAGCACATACATTTTCAGGGTGGCGATTCGGCGGACAATTTCAAATTCCCGGTTTTTCCCGGTCAAGTTTTTCAATTTTCCCGGTCAACTAAAAGTAACATATTCATATTTGCCGTAAAACGCAAACATTTATTTTGATTCATCACGTTCACTCTGAACATCCTTTAACACAACAGAACAAAACATTGCAAAATAAATGAATTTTCAAAAAATACTTGAATTTTCCACTAAATATATCAATTTTTCACAAAAAAATGAAATAGTTAAACTTTTCAACCAAAGTGATGAATTTTCAAATAAAATTATGAATCTTCAACTGAATAGTTAAATTTTAAACATAATAAAAAATAAATTTTCAGCTTAAATTATGAATATTTAACTGGAACACTTGAATTTTCGACCAAAAAGATGAATTTTTAAACCAGAAGATTAATTTTCAAATAAAAAGAATTATTTTGTATAACAAATACAATTTTTCAACAAAATACATTAATTTTTAACAAAATAGTCGAATTTTTGATTAAAGGAGACAAATTTTCAACCAAATAGTTGAATTTTGAACTAAAACAAGAATCATTTTCAACCAAAAATGGAATAGTAACGTTTTTTGTGAAAAAAAACAATTAATTTTAAACCAAACGTAAGAGTTTTCAATTAAATCAATGAATATTCAACTAAAATAGTTGAATTTTCTGACCAAAAAATTAATTTTTACTAAAAAAGATAAATTGTCAACCAAAACTTAAATAATTATATTTCAAGTTGAAGAAATTAATGTTTAAAAAAAACAAACGAAGTGATGAATTTTCAAATAAAATTCTAAATATTTAACTGAAATAGTTGAAATTTAAACCAGACAGATGAATTTTTTTACTGCAATGATGAATCTTTAACTAGAATAATTGAATTTTGGACCAAGAAGATGAATTTCTACCAAAAGACGGATTTCCAACTAAAAAAGATCATTTTTCTATCAAAAATTGAATAAATAAATTCATAGGCAAAAAAAGACTGTTAAAAAAAAGAGATGAATTTTCAACTAAAATTATGGAATATTCAACTGGAATAATAGTTACATTTTCATTAAAAAAAAATAATAATTACCTAAAATATTGTAAGTAATTTATTTAATAAATTACATTTTTTTATACAAAATTATAGACAATGAAATGAATAATTGGATGAAAAAACTTCACTTCATTGGCGAATTTGTTGATGACAGCTCTCTCAGCTCGCGGAAATTGTTACAAAACATTTATTTAATTTTTTTTGATGAACATATTGCTTAAAATGTGTTGCCTCGAAAAAAAAGTAAATAAACGTTTTCGAATAATTCCCGCGAGACGAAAGTGCTGCCATCAAATTGCCACTTCATAACCTCAAAATCCTAGTACCGATTGGTCCTATTGGGAACGATTGAAACTTTGCAACACTGAATCTTTCCCAATCGTGCACACACGATTAAGAAACACGATTAGAAACAATTCAAATTTCTTTCTATCATTCTGAATTGTTTTCAATTAATTATTTCTATAAGGGTAAACAGTTTGCTTTTTCCGAAAATTGTACGCATAATAAATAATAATATCGTTTGTGTTTGCTTTACCGACAGATTCTGGAAATCGCGAAATTACCAACCCGACTTTGCAAGCGGTTCGTTTGTGAATGCGCCTTTATGTTGTTCTTTTCAAGTGCGCTCTAAACGAACCCTTTTGGGTCTCTGCAGGTATCTATTGCAGCTCAAGTTCGAAAGGATACCAACTTTTATTTGAGCCGCAACATTAGTGAACCCCCAGTTTTTTCTGTGATTGTTTTATTGCGTGAACTGTTTTAATACCGAATTAAGTTCTAAATCGAATCCTAGTTTTTTTTTGAGCTATCCCATCCCTTACTTTTCACTCCTCTTCTGCTTTCCCATACCCTTATCTACTGACACTTCCAAAATACACCTACCACGTCTTTGATACTCCCATTATCCTAAATTACTGCGAATTCTTTACCCCTAATTCTTCGCATATCCTCCCACACCCCACTTACATTACATATTCCCCCTCCCTAACTCTCATCTACCCATCCGTCTTGAGCCCTTCCCTCTCTCTTACTGTCCTTCCCGTACCATCCCTACTACCCATGCCCTACTTCCTTTCCCCCACGTTCCTCCTCCGTCTATCCCACACTTTTTTGCCCACCTCATACTTCCCTACCACTACAGTCGTCCCCTAGTTTCTCTTTTTTTTTTTTTTTTATTTTTTTTTTTTTAGTTTCCCTTTTTTGCCTTCTCCTTACTTACACTCTCCTCTCCTGTCGCGCCATCCTAGTAATCCTACTGCTGAATAAAAATTTATATTGGAACCAAATAGATTTTCTTTCATCCAAAGAAATTTCTTTGAACGGACAGAAATTGATTTGAAGTAAAGAAACGTTTATTAGAATAAGAGCCAATAAATAAGTTCCTATGATTCGAAGCAAGTTTCTTTTATGGTTGAGGATTCAACTCATTTTGGTGAAAAATTGTCTTTCGTGGATGATCTCACCTTTTTTTGTTTAAAAATTAAAATCGTTTTTGATTAAAATAGCAGTAATGTATTGAATTCCACTACATGCATAATAATGTTTCCCTTTACATCTAAAAACGACACGCACAAATAGCACGCAATTTATTATGATAATGTTTAAATTAAATATCGCTTTGTTTTTTAGCGGGAGGTATAAACCATTAAGTGGATAAAGAGAGTGGCAAGTGAACCAGCGGATAATACACATATGATGACTTCTGCTCTTTCTACAATCCCCTCTGGCAATGCCCTCTAGACTATAGACACACTAAAGTCCGCTCTACTATACACGGTTTTTTCTGAAACATTCTTATGTACTACAAAACTGAAGAAATAAAAAATTGACAAAAGGAGGAAAAATTTTCTTTTCAAATCGTAGACAATACTAGTACAGATATTTCAAATAGAGGCGCAGTTGCTGGAGTGTTGAATCATCAGAGTTTTTTCTTAAGGAAGAATGTGTAAATTTATTGTAATGGACTGTATTAATGAAAATATAAGTAGCGTTTCATAAAAGTTCATCACTATATCTGAATCTGCATTTTTCTTCTGTAAAATAATTATTTTCTCTCTTTTTATTATTAGAATTACCTTATTTGTAATGATTAACTAACAGAGTTGGTAAAAAACACATTTATATGATAAAAAAAATTCTCTATTGAAATTATCCGACAGTAAGTTTATAGGGTTTCTGAAACTGTATATAAGGTAATGGATAATTATTTTCGTAATTTTAAATAACAATTTCTATAAACAAATATCTCAATCTGCTGTTTTCCTGTAGAAAAACATTACTTTATTCTTTAATTATCATGAGAATTCTTATATTGGGTAATCAACGAAAATAATTGATCTAAAATTGATTTATATGAATCTTATATTTTTGTTTACAAAGACTTATATTTATCATTTTTTAATGAAAAAAAGTTTATTTTTCACTGAAATTGCCCGAAAATAAGGTATTAGTGCTTTTGAAACTGAATATGAAACACTGAATAAAATTTGTCTGAATTGTTAGTAATAATTTCTGTGAGCAGCTAGATATCTCAATCTAGTGTTTTCAACAAAATATATTTTACTTTTTTATTAATTTAGTCCATCAGTCGACACATAAATATTTTCAGATGATCAAATTCCCGATGCTAAACAATTAAAAAAGGAATAAATTATAAAATAAAAAAATAAAATCAATTACATATTATACGATGCTTTTCATCACTCTGCCGAACTCTAGTTTTGCTAATTTTCTCAATTTCAGTAATTTTGTAAATTTTAGTAATTTTGGAAATTTCAGTGATTTTAGAAATTTTTAGTGAATTTGAAATGGTGGAAACATTGATAATTTTTGACATTCTTGTACATTTTTGGGAATTTCAGTAATTTTGTAAATTTTTAGTTATTTTGGAAATTGTGGCAACATTGATAATTTTTGACATTTTTGTAAATTCTTTGGGAATTTAAACAAAAATTTTAGTAATTTTTTAAAATTTCTGATAATATTGAAAATTTTGTAATTTTGAAAATCTTTGTAATTTTGAACATTTTTGTAATTCCAGAAATTTTTGGAAATACTGAAAATTTTTGGTAATTTGGGAAATTTTTGGAAATACTGAAAATTTCTAGTAATTTTTGAAATTGCATCTAGTACTTTTTGAAATTTCTGAAAATTTTGGAAATAACGGTAATTTCGCAAATTTTGGTGATTTTTTAAAAATTGTGGTTTTCGGTATATCTAAAATCTTTAAATATCTTTTTGAATTTTCTCAAGAAACGTAGGAAAATTATAAACATATATCCTTCATATGAAAAAAGGTATATTAAAGCTAAATTAAACAAAGAAATATGGAAAAAATATAAATTTTTTCCTCCTACGGAAATCTGTTTTTAATTTTTTTTTAATAACTTTTTTTTACGTATCGCATAATTTAATCAAGAAAAATATTTTCTACCCGATATATTCTGCGACTGTGCTTGTAGAACATGTCTAATTTTACATGGATTCTTTCTATATAGAAAAATTGTATGTAAAATATTTTTCATAAAAACATTGAAAGTATAAAGTACAGCATTATAATTTTACAAAGTTGGATCAAAATCGAACAACCACCTGTAGATCCTGATATTTCTGACGTGTTCTGGCCCAGCTTATAAATTTTATTTTCCAAATTCACATATATGTTATGTAAGAAATAATACGAAAACGTTGCACAAAGTATTTGGTTTCAAAATTTAGATAATATCTTCCATTAGTAAAAATATTAAAGTTCAAAATTTAACTGCTCCATTTCTGGTTGAAAATTGATCTTCTTGGTTTTAAATTCAACCATTTATGCACAAAAATTCAAAGCGAAAAAATATTAACTGAAAATTATACAAATCCAATTTGAACTAACAATTCGTCTTTTTTGGTAGAAAATTAATCTTTTAAATTGAAAATTCAAATATTTAGTTAAGAATTAATGTACATAGTTTATTCAAAATTCTTCTTTTCTGATAGAAAATTATTCTTCTTGTTTGAAAATTCATCTTTTTAATGGAAAATTTAAATATTTAGTTGAACATTTAACAGTTTGGTTGGACGTCCATGTTTCTGGCATGAAAAATCAACATTTTTGCATGAAATTTTATAATATTTTCTTGAATCCTGGAAAATTTATTAAAATGACTTGAGAGCTTTTAAAATCCAATAAAATCATTGAAATCTTCGGAAATCACATGGAATTCATTTAAATATTTCAAAATATATTGAAACCTTGCATGTCTTATGAAATAGTTTAATATATTCCGAAGTTCTACAAATTTCTTGAAAATTGAAATCTTTGAAAACACTTTCAGATGTTTTAAATCCTTTAAAATCTTTCAAAATTTCATGAAACTTTTAAGGCTCTTGAAAATTCCTTGGAATGACAAAAAAAATTTTTAATCTTTAAAATCCTTTAAAATTATTGAAATCTATTGAAAAAATTTCTTGCAATCTTCTAAAATATTCTAAATGAATTCAACAAAATTCTGAAAGTGACTGTTTCATTAAGACATATATAATCAGGGTTCCTGCAAAACTTCATTTTCAAAGTAAGTTTAAAATGAGTGTAGACAAAAATTGAAAAAAAAAA